>QZGG01000441.1:0-136756 GCA_006409495.1 Sedum album
GGAAGGGTTTAAGAGGGATATGAAGGAGCTGGAGGATTTGTTGTCAAAACTTAACCCTATGGCGGAGGAGTTTGTTCCTCCGTCTATTGCTAATAATGTTTTTAATGCAAATGGAAATGGATTTTTCCGTGGTGGTGGTGGTGGAGGATTTGGTTACCATAGTAATGATTTTGTGATTCCAGCTGGGTATTTTGATGTGAGTAATGGAAATATGGCTAGGAAGGTAAGAATTATGATTGCTGATTGATGTGTACCGCTTCAATTAATGAATCTTGAAAGTGCGACTAATTTTTTGACATAATTTTAATTTGTGTATGGGTTGAGTATAGAAGGGAGACAACTTCAGTCAGGGAAAAAGAAGGATGAATAACAGGACAAGCATGGCTCAGCAGGAAGATGTTATTAAGAGGACCGTGTATGTGTCCGACATTGATCAACAGGTGATGGAAAATGAAATAAAGATGCAGTTTTATTTATGGCTTTCAATTTTCGTTTGTAAACAACATAATTCAGATCTTATTTAGTAATTAGTGACACTCTTACTTTCTTTCCACAAAACTTATTAACTTCATTTTTGGATATTTTGATGATGGGTTGTTTGCTTACTGCCCATTGTGAATTGTGATGTGTATGCAGGTTACTGAAGAGCAACTTGCAGCACTGTTTCTGAACTGTGGACAGGTATTTCAACCGACTCATGATGTACCAGCAAGATAGTTGGAGGCTTTTTTGTGCTAACATGCATCTTTATTACCTAAAGGTTGTAGATTGTCGTAGCTGTGGAGATCCCAATTCTGTTTTGCGCTTTGCCTTTGTTGAGTTTACTGATGAAGGTGAGATAGTTCTTTAATCGATTGATTCTCGTAATAAACCGAATCTACCGTAAGAGAAATTCAATCATTGAATTTCAAAAACACCATTTACTTGCAGAAGGAGCAAGGGCAGCATTGAATTTATCTGGCACAATGCTTGGATTCTACCCAGTCAAAGTTTTACCTTCAAAAACTGCCATCGCCCCTGTGAATCCTACGTTTCTGCCAAGGGTGAGATTTTTTGACATCCGTTTTACTTTTGAGCAGTTAACTAATACTTACATTTTTTCCTTCCTCTCAATTTATGTGAAAGAATGCAAATGTGTGAAGAATGTTTATTGAACGTTCATTTTGAAACCAAGTTTTTTCTGCTTAATTTTGTCTTCAGTCTGAAGATGAACGTGAAATGTGTGCAAGAACCATATACTGCACGAATATTGACAGAAAGGTAATTCCAGAAAAAGAGAGCATACATCCTATTGTTGCATATTCACACTCCAAACTAATAACTATGTGGAAATGGTAAGTCCCGACTTCAGATTACTAATCCACTTAAAGCATTCGTTTTTACAGATTTCGCAAGCTGATGTTCGTCATTTTTTTGAGTCACTATGTGGAAAGGTTTGTAATCACAGTTCCGAAGGTCTGAAATTTCAAAGTTTTACACTTTTACTCAGAGTGGCTCGTTGACATATGTTATTTTCAATGTTGCTGTAGGTCCGATGCCTGAGACTCCTTGGGGACCATATCCATTCAACTCGAATTGCTTTTGTGGAATTTGTGATGGTAATGAATCTTATCCTTTTGTTGTTGCTTTCACAATTGTTAATGATCACCTAGTGTTAATTATCATTTGGGCTCATTTATATCTCTTAATTAAGGAATCTGAACCTTTATTGCTGTAGAGTTGGCTCTTCTTCATCCTGATTAAATCAAGTATACAGTTAATTCATTGATATTGACAGCTAATCTTGGATATTAAGTGCCAAAAGTGGGGTTCATAAATGGGGTTAATTCATTGGTTATCAGAGATTCAAGAGTCTCTTATTTGATTTGTATTGTGTGACCATGTGTCTGCTTTGATATTGAAAGCTTAGCTATGCAAAAATGAAATCTAATTGATGTTAGATTGTCAAGTTGGCTAGTTCAAGTCTTGTTTGTGTGAAAATGGAGTGTCGAAGTTAGGTAATTTACCCAACAAGCTTATTAAATCATCATTCATATTGACCCCTAAGCTAAAACTGCTAATCAAATGGATAGCATATTTTGCACGTAAGTCTTAAGCTACTTGCCATCAATGTCAAGTTTACTTTTACTATTTTTAAAATGATAGATTATTGATACTAATTAAACAAAATCGTGTTTGAGTTCTTAAAACTCATCACCATCCTGATTTTGAAAAGTATAGATGGTATTATACCCAAGATAAATCCCATAACTGTTTGTTTTTAATATATCTCGTCATAACTTTTTTGAGGCTCAGTCAGTTGTTTGTTGGTGGAAATCAACTCATTTGGGGCTTTATCAATCAATACTCATGGGCGATGTATAAAACAATTTAGTTGTTCTGTGCACAAAACTTATATGCTTTTCTACTTACAAATTATAATATGCTATCTGATTGCAATGTTTGAGATTTTTGGTATTTGTTTAGAAATTTTGATATGATCCAATATTTTGAGTTTTTACTTTTTACTAGTGTAAAAACATTCAACTACCCAGAACCGTTTCATGTCTTTTATTATTTTAGATCCATTGCTGTAAAGATTGTTTGTGCCTGAGCAAAATTTCCTTTTTCTGGCAGATTGTTAAGTAGATGAGTGTTTTGTTTAGTAATTCCTCATTTCATGCAATTTGCAGGCCGAAAGTGCAATTCTTGCACTTAATTGCAGTGGAGTTGTTCTGGGGTCGCGTCCTATAAGGTTAAAACCCGTATAAATCTCGATGTAGGCAGCTATATTGATTACTTGCTAAAATCTAAATTTTGGTGCTATGTTTGCAGGGTTAGCCCTTCAAAGACCCCTGTTAGGCCACGAGCTCCAAATCCAGCAATTCACTGATTTTGTTTCTTAGCTGCCAGATTAACTTCTTGTTGATTACTTAAGTTTCTATGTATACACGTCCGCAGGACCGCAGACTATTACTGTTTAATTGCAACTCTGCAGATGTGCACTTTATTTTTTTGTCACATTTTTTTCGTTTAGCTAAATGCACAAATGCAAACGGAATGTGCATATAGTGCAAAACAAAAATGCAAATAGAAGAATCATATGCAAAGGTTCGCAAGGGAACCGGACTCAGTTTAGAGTATCTTCTATCTTTGAATGCGTTAAAAAAAGATGGCTCTTGCCGACTGATGAACCACCAAATGGTGATATTAACTTTATGACATTTATGAATGCAATATTTCTTAATGAGGGTATTTGGATGTCATCGAAGCATATGGTGGCTCCATTATTAGCTATTTTGTCCAGACAGGCCCACTTAGATGTTCAAATCTGCTCGCATTATTTCTCTTTTATTCATGTGTGATGTAGGGGGGGAAACCTTTACCGGGTTTCGGAATTTTCAACGAATATGGTCCCGATCCTGGTATTTCGGGACTTCGAGTTGTGGTACCGGTACTGGTACCAGTTACTGAAAAAACTGAATATTTCCCGAAAAGCGTTACCGGTACCGGTATCATCAAGAGTATACAATTTTGGACAACGGTTCGATTCGGCACTTAAAGCGGTAAAAAATTCGGGACTTTCCCGGTGCCGGTAACAAAACGGTACGCTCGGTACCCTCGGTACCCTTGATTCCATACCGAGCACAACGAGGCATCGTGAATATGCTGAACTTTCTGGCCTAAAATCAGCTCGGTACACTAGGTATTGTATCTAGCATACCGAGCATACCGAGTAAAATCCATAACCGGTACTGGAAATCGGTAATTTCGTAACTGGGTACCGGTGCCGGTAACGGTAACGGTTTTTCGTTACCGAGAAAGTGCCGATTACCGTTTCTTTGTTTTTTTAGCCGGTTTGGATCTGGCACTAAGACCGACACCGAGATCGGGACCAGTAAATAATTCATTACCGATTTCTTTATTACACTCCTACTTGGAAGCCTACACCAAAGTCCCCTAAGAGAACCAGCGCATATAATACTTACTATTTTTTGCATAACAGTAATCGCAAGAATCGAATAATATTAACGCCAGTAAAGGCATCAAATCACAATGGCCAAATGAAAAAAAAACAAGTTTTTTACACAAATGCAGGTAATTTGGTAGAAAAGACCATTAACCCAAATACCCAATCCATATTGCAGCATTTATTACCTCATTCACTGCAGGTTTTTGCAGGGTTCAAATTGCAGACTGTGTACAGCTCTTTGTAAATTCCACAGCAGGGTTCAAACTGCACAGAAAAAAAAGTACTATGCAGAGTCAACGATCCCCAAAAGAGAAAATATTACCTTCTGCACCCAAAGTTTGAAACGCTCAGACAGTGTTTGGCAGGAACCGCCATTGCTTAATCAGGATACTCCATGAAAACAACCTTGTCATAAACTATGTATGTCGAAAACCACAACTTGCCCTTCATTTAGTACTTTCGTAATAAATGTTCTGTAATACAAAATTTTGCAACACGAGATCATCTGAGATCAAGGAGCCAAGCCACAAATGATCAACATCAACATACAATGAGCATCACAGTAATCCTTTACACGATTTTTTTTGCATCAGACAACTTGAAACCAGCATTGATTAAATAAACCCCTTGATGTTATAATAAACAGTAACTGGAAATCGGTAACCCTTAAAACTGGTAAACAAGAAAGACCAACTCTTACCTGTCAACGCCTGGGGGATCATAAAATTGATGAAGAGGTAAAGTAACTTAAAATGTTTCGATCCCATAAGTCAATAGGTCTCTTAGTGGAATGTAGACAAACGAGGTACCACCAACACGACAGGCAAGAGCATGATTCAGTAAAGCCCTGGATAATCAGTATATAATCAATATACCAAAGAGTTTGAAGGTTCAGCTGCTAGAGGAATTAAATCCTCTTGGAAAAAGGCTCCGCGAGTATGCATCATACATATTACAGAAAAGCTGAAACTGGCAAATAGAAACAGAAGCATAACTGTGATCACCCCATGTCATAACCAATGCAGCATTTAGTTCTTGATGCTAGCTATCACACTGAATTTGAAAGCTCAAACACATAGTTGAAAAGCTTACCATACTGCAACGCAAGCGACAATCCAGCAAACTTGGATGGGAATACCTTTTAGAAGTTTTCAAATCTTTCCAAATAAGTAATGCTCACTCTGAATCTCTGAACTAAAACAACCATGCTCACAAATTTACCAAATAGATTTAATGCCTTAACTTGGTCAATGGATTCACAAACTTGTTTTTTTAATTTCCTTCTCATCATCAGACTGCCCCTTTGGGACATCTCATACAGAGTTCTATTCTTGATAACTTTCAGGAGGCACATATTATACATTCGATTCCCATCCAATTCAAGTTTATAGGACAATACGTTACCCTCATTCTTTCAATGTTTGCCCACCTCAGTGATATAAGAGCTTTCCAACAATAAAGATGAGTGAAAGTAAAAAAGATGAGTGAAAGTAAAAGCAGCACACTAATATGTCTCACTGTGAAGCTATACTGTTATTTACCAGAAGGCAGAAACTCTGTCATTTAACATGCCAAAAGTAACATCATGTAAATTTCAGAAATATGCCGCAATAAGAATGTACATCCTCAACTTATGAGTCAATAATCACATTTGAATGAGCTTCAACAACGTACACCTCAAATTACGATGAAACTTTGAAATTTTCGGTCTTTTCCGAAACTCACTTCCTGTTTCTTTTCCCTTTTATGTTTCAAGTTTCAATTTTATGATGGGGCATCATCTCTTTCCCACTAACCAGTTATCAAGTAAATTCAAAAGGTGGGAAATGTTAACTTTCAGACACACCCATAGAAATCTTTATGACTTTTATCTACTTGTCAAGAATATTGATACCCCAATACACAGCCAAATTGAAAGGGAAGATATCAGATCAATCAAATCCATTTTCAACTTCATAGTAACTTTGGAACCACCCAGTGCACTGAGATATGAAAATGGAATGAAATCTTTCAACCAATTTTCAATTTGGCATACACATTATTACCCCAATCCCAGCAAACTTAATAAAGATTGATTTAAATGGTTAGCAAAATCAGCAAACCATTTCCACAATTTCCCAACCTTATTCCAATCAACATATCCCGCATTCCACATTTTTAGACAACCCCACCATTAAGTTTAAAACTTGAAAGCAAACAATCCGTCATTTAACATGCCAAAATAAGCATTAGTACCCTGTCCCCCAATCCCAACCACATCAAAAAATTGACACAAAAGTTTTGTAGAATCATCAAACCATTCCCATAATTTCCCAACCTTATTTCAATGAATATATCCCACGTCAGACAGAACAATGAAAATATTAATGACTTTATCTACTAAACAAGAAAATTGATACCCAACAAAAAGCCAAATTGAAAGGGAAAGTTATAAGATCAACCAAATTCATGTTCAACTTCAAAGTGACATTGGAACCACCCAGTGCACTGAGAAACGAAAAATGTACTGGAGTCTTTCAACCTATTTTCAATTTGGCAGAAGCATTATACCCCCAATCCCAGCCACATCACAAAATATTACACAAAAGGTTTGTAGAATCATCAAACCATTTCCAGAATTTCCCAACCATATTTCAATCAATATATCCCACACTCGTCAAGAAAATGGATACCCAAGTCCCAACACAACCAAATTGAAAGGCAAAGATATCAAATCAACCAAATTCATTTTCAACTTCACAGTGACATTGGAACCACCCACTGCACTGAGAAACGAAAAAAGCAATGGAATCCTTTAACCTATTTTTCAATTTGGCAGAAACATTATTACCCCCAATCCCATCCACTTTAAAAAATTTCGACACAAAAGGTTTGTAGAATCATCAAACCATTTACACAATTTTCCAACCTTATTTCAATGAATATATCCCACACTCGTCAAGAAAATTGATGCCCAACACACAGCCAAATTGAAAGGAAAAGTTATCAGATCAACCAAATCATTTTCAACTTCACAATGACATTGGAACCACCCAATGCACTGAGAAACAAAAAACATAATGGAGCCTTTCAACCTATTTTCAATTTGGCAGAAACATTATTACCCCCAATCCCAGCCACATCACAAAATATTATACAAAAGTTTTGTAGAATCATCAAACCATTTCCAGAATTTCCCAACCATATTTTAATCAATATATCCCACACTCGTCAAGAAAATCGATACCCAACACAACCAAATTGAAAGGGAAAGATATCAGATCATCCAAATTCATTTTCAACTACACAGTGACATTGGAACCACCCTATGCACTGAGAAACGAAAAATGCAATGGAATCTTTCAACCTATTTTTCAATTTGGCAGAAACATTATTACCTACAATCTCATCCACTTTAAAAAATATCAACACAAAAGGCTTGTAGAATCATCAAACCATTTACACAATTTTCCAACCTTATTTCAATGAATATATCCCACATTCGGCAAGAAAATTGATACCCAACACAGCCAAATTGAAAGGAAAAGATATCAGATCAACCAAATTCATTTTCAATTTCACAGTGACATTGGAACCACCCAATGCACTGAGAAACGAAAATGTAAGGAAGTCTTTCAACCTATTTTCAATTTGGCAGAAGCATTATTACCCCAATCCCAGCCACATCATAAAATATTACACAAAAGGTTTGTAGAATCATCAAACCATTTCCAGATTTTCCCAACCATGTTTCAATGAATACATCCCACACTCGGCAAGAAAATTGATACCCAACACACAGCCAAATTGAAAGAAAAAGATATCAGATCAACCAAATTCATTTTCAACTTCACAGTGACATTGGAACCGCCCAGTGCACTGAGAAATAAAAAATGTAATGGAGTCTTTCAATTTGGCAGGGGTGTTATACCCCCAATCCCAGCCAAATCACAAAATATTACACAAAAGGTTTGTAGAATCATCAAACCATTTCCAGAATTTCCCAAACATATTTCAATCAATATATCCCACACTCGTCAAGAAAATTGATACCCAACACAACCAAATTGACAGGAAAAGATGTCAGATCATCCAAATTCACTTTCAACTTCACAGTAACATTGGAACCACCCAGTGCACTGAAAACGAAAAAAGCAATGGAATCCTTTAACCTATTTTTCAATTTGGCAGAAACATTATTACCCCCAATCCCATCCACTTTAAAAAAATTCGACACAAAAGGTTTGTAGAATCATCAAACCATTTACACAATTTTCCAACCTTATTTCAATGAATATATCCCACACTCGGCAAGAAAATTGATGCCCAACACACAGCCAAATTGAAAGGAAAAGTTATCAGATCAACCAAATTCATTTTCAACTTCACAGTGACATTGGAACCACCCAATGCACTGAGAAACGAAAATGTAATGGAGTCTTTCAACCTATTTTCAATTTGGCAGAAACATTATTACCCCCAATCCCACCAACATCATAAAATATTACACAAAAGGTTTGTAGAATCATCAAACCATTTTCAGAATTTACCAACCTATTCAATGAATACATCCCACACTCGGCAAGAAAATTGATATCCAACACACAGCCAAATTGAAAGGAAAAGATATCAGATCAACCAAATTATTTTACAACTTCACAGTGACATTGGAACCACCCAGTGCACTGAGAAACAAAAAATGTAATGAAATCTTTCAACCTGTTTTCAATTTGACAGAAGCATTATTATCCTCAATCCCAGCCACATCACAAAATATTACACAAAAAGTTTGTTGAATCATCAAACCATTTTCACAATTTCCCAACCATATTTCAATCAAGATATCCCACATTCATTTCACGTTTTTAGACAACCTCATCATAAAGTTTAAACTTGAAAGCAAACAATCCGTCAATTAACATGCCAAAGGTAACATTTTGATAATCTCAAGCGACATTTTAATAGTCTCAAACTTCTCATGAAACTTTAAAAAATCCCACATTCCCACCATTTTTGAAATTCACTTCTTGTTCCTTTTTCTTTCAAGTTTCAATTTTTTGATGGGCATCTATCACAATATTCAGTTATCAAGTAAATTCATAAGGTGGGATACATTTAACTGTCAGACAGACCAATTCAAATCTTTATGACTTTATCCACTTTTCAAGAATATTGATACCCAATAAATTGCCAAACTGAAAGGGAAGATATCAGATCAATCCATTTTCAACTTCACAGTAACACTGGAACCACCCAATGCACTGAGAAATGAAAATGTGATGGAATCTTTCAACCTGTTTTCAATTTGGCATATTCATTATTATCCACAAATCCCAGCCACAATAAAAAAAGATTGACACAAATGGTTTGTAGAATCATCAAACCATTTCCACAATTTCCCAACATTATTTCAGTTGACATATCCCACCTTCCACAATTTTTAGACAACCCCATCATAAAGCTTAAAACTTGAAAGTAAACAACCCAATCAATCAATAGTCAAACCACCGCACAACCCTAATTTCGAAAAATCCCAATTTCGAAAAACCCAGATTTCGAAAAAACCCAGATTTCGAAAAAGCCCTAATTTTTTCGATCAATTTAGCGAGAAACACTCAATCAACAAAGCCACAATCTTTACTACGTAACAAAATACCAAAATCGATTACCGACGTTCGACGTTCGCCTCCGTCGTCTCTTCCGCTCTGCAGATCCCCAAGCTTAAGCAACTGTCTGAAAGACGTTATGAAGGATGTATTTATAGAAGCTATTCATTTATGACGTCATAATTAAGCTAATAATTTTATGACGTGAAATTAACGCTAATAGCTTTTTGATGACGTCATAATTAAGCTAATAATATTTTGACGTGAAACTAACGCTAACAATTTTTTGATGACGTCATATTTAAGCTAATAATTTTATGACGTTAAAAAAACGCTAACAATTTTTTTATGACATCATAATTTAAGCTAATAATTTTACGACTTGAAACTAATGCTAACAACTTTTTTATGATGTCATAATTAAGCTAATAATTTTTGACGTAAAACTAACGCTAACAGCTTTTCTCTGACGTCATTAAACTATTTTTTAGTCTCAAAATTATTGCAACGGTCAAGTTATTGCCTTATTGGCTTTGATTGTATTCAAATTATATAAAATTAATAGCGAATTTCAGAAATTTATTATTTTAATCTTGATATTTTATTATAAATGCATTTTATTGTGAATGTATAATTGTTTCTCTTGAAAACCAATATATTAGAAATTTATGTAAAATCAAATATTTAATTTTTTTACTAGTCATTCAAGAATAAGGAGAAGAGGAGAAAAATCTGAAGTGGATAATAGTTTTGTTTACCTGAGCAGTAGTTATGGGCACAGCACCAGGGTGGTCAATAAAGAACTCTTTATCTCATCCCGGAGGTCTGAAGACATTTAAATGATATTTAAGGAATGCGTACATGGAAATATTTAACAGATTAGTCAACCGTACAAGTTACAACTGAGAAATGCTTGACCATACTACTGTAATTCCCCGAGTTAGCTCATCACAAAGAGGTAATGCATAGTAGCTTAGCATATTTTTTGAACTACAAGAGGTAAACCTTGCTGCTATATCAGATATAGAATTTAGACACAAGTAAACGATGAACTAGAATAATAACAATAACCAAGCTTAGTTCCAACGAGGATGATGGGCACAGCTGGCGCAGTAGGGGCATTATGCCTCACCTCTGGAATCCAATGGGTTATATTTCATACAAGGGTCAATTTTTTAGTCACATAAGGTCATAAGGAGATCAACAACAAACTAAAACTTTCTCAATCAACGAACATTCGAAACATGACATATTCTTACCTACCTTCTTAAAAACATTTTCATAGCTGGCCTTACTAATGAGAGAGAACGCCGGTATAAAAACATCAGCTCCGCGATAGCTTAAAGGTCGTAACCGATTGTAATCTTCCTAATGAAATTGCGGAAAAAGAGTATACAGTTTTGGGCAACGGTTTGATTCGGCACTTAAAGCGGTAAAAAATTTGGGACTTTCTCGGTGCCGGTAACGGAACGGTACGCTCAGTACCCTTGGTTCCATACCGAGCACACCGAAGCGTCGTGAATATGCTGAACTTTCTGGCCTAAAATCAGCTCGGTACGCTAGGTATTATACCTAGCATACCGAGTAAAATCCATAACCGGTTGGGAATCGGTAATTTCGTAACTGGGTACCGGTGCCGGTAACCGTTACCGGGAAAGTGCTGATTACCGTTTCTTTGTTTTTTTAGCCGATTTGGATCCGCCACTAAGACCAGCACTAGGACCGGCACCGGGACCGAGACCGGTAAATAATTCGTTACCAGTTTCTTTGTTACACCCCTAGTGTGATGTGTGCCTGTCTTATCCGTTATGGTACAAAAACAAACAATTAGGTTTGAAACCTAACACCTGAAGTGTAACAAGCTAAAGCTGGTATAATGGACATTGGAGTATACAGGAACCAGTTCACATGATATAACTATCCACTTGGTAAGTCTTGGGACTAAGTTCAAAACTTATACCAGTAGGCTAGAAGGTTGGGCAACCTGCCATCATAACCCCTTTTGCGGTCGGACAGGTAGCTAGTGGACATCCCTCAGGATTATTGCCCCACCAATTCAGCCCTATTCCTTTTGATCCCAGCGTCATGAAGATCAAGATAGTCATGAATGCAGTTCCAGCATCGAGGCCTCCAGAAAGAATGTAGTTGTATCTTTGCCACCATTTTTGTCGATATTTGAAAATAACATAACCCGACAAGAATGCAAGAATGATCCAGCTTGTAAAGTTTACAGCTGAGGCTGGAGGTAGCATGGAAGTGGCACCTAATAGAACAGGCATGTGGATAAGCCTGATCCACTTTTGAGATTTGAATATTTTGGTTGCCACCCAAACCATAAATGGAGCTACAGCTCCAATTATAAAGAAATAATTAATTTTCGGATAGACTCCAAGGTTTCCGAAAATCCGCTGTGGGCCGACAAGCCCCCATATGACCGAGGCATCAAAGAAAACACGGTCCATTGGACAAGTCCATGGGGAGTTGGAAGGTAGCAGACTAGTGTCGCACAGGTTTGGGATGGCTTCCATGAGCCACCATGCTGTTCCAAGGTAAACCATAACTGATATAAATGTACCCACCACCTGCCGAATTCATATCAATATGTATTGGTTAGTGATGAATTTTTCAAGTGAATTTGCCTTTAGAAAAAAAGATCTAACCTGTGCCATAAACATTGATCTTGGTGGAATTTTCATGTAGTGCCCCAACTTTAGGTCGCTTACAAATGTCAAAGCTTGTGACATACTTATGTATCCGTATACTTTAAAGCACATATTTGCCACCGGCCGTCCTGGGTACATATATCCTATGATGTACTCAGTGATGATATTCAAACCAGGTGCCTGCACAACAAACATTATAACCACTAGTTCAATAAAAACATACAGTCTGCCTGATCTTATATTTGTTTAAGCTGATTACCTGATTTGTTGTGGCAGCAATAATACCAATTGGAAGAGTGAAGAAGATTGCAATGGCACAGGCCAACAGAACTCCCCACCAAGGCAACTGAAGTGTTTCAATGTAATATTGACATCCAAACAGCACAGCAGCAAGGCTCAGTGCAAGAATGATCAGAAACCACCACATGGGCACTTGCTTGTATTTTTGCATCAACCTGGTGTGCACATCCACCCTTTTCCCTCCGAGTGCGCTCTTTGTTTGGCTCCAGATATCACTGAGCAATGAATAATATTGTTAGAACTCACCTAAACAGGACATCAGGTATTAAATGGTGAGGAAAATGAGCTGAAGTTGTTCTTACCTTCCGTGAAATAGTATGACATGGACAACTGTAGCAGAAAGTGTTGCAAAGCCAAAACCATAACTCATAGCAAATAAGGTGCTTAAGTAAACTTGGCCATACTGACCATAGACAACTTTATCAAGTTCGAAACGATCGTTGACTATCTCTGAAATGTGATACCTTGAACCATTCTTCACGAAAAGGTGACTCGAGTAAATGGGGAAGTTTTTGGCCTTGAAAAGATCATGCCAGTAGGCAAGAGGGGCCATTAGATACATGAAAAGAATAAAACCAACTGCTACGTTGGCAGTGGCAAAACACGGGCTTGCAAGAGGACTGCCAAGATAGGAAGCAATCGTAGACCAGTCTAAACCAAATGCCCCAATGCCAAGGCCATTCAAGCCTGAACCAAGTTGCTGAACTAAAACGGACTTGGGAGCCAGCCAACAAATCCATGAGATAGAAGAGAGCATGGCAAAAAGATAGCCAGGAAGAACAAAATAAGCAAAGCTGCATAAGAATACTATGAGAAAGAATTGAGTTCTGGTGGTTCCTCCTTTTGGTCTTTTTGCTTTATCGTGTAGAGCCCTGTATGAAGTAAAGATCGACTTATCAAATCTTCAATTCAACAGTCCTGCGACCTACGAGTATACAGGAACATAAAAGAGTAATATATACATGGCAGAAAGGTTTTACCCAAAAAGCGAAACCTGAACCAGATTGGAAGGCCACCACATTTCTCCTGGTTCAACTAAGTACTTCCGATATAATCCAGCCCATCCAAAACCCAACGTCTAGGTAATTCATTAAACAACAAGCAGAAACTCGTCAAATAACTTTCATGGCCTAGAACTACTGCAAGCTTTGTCTGTTGTCCAATTAATCAAGAAAAATATAGAAAATTCTCAAGTGAAATTACAAGCAGAGCGAAAGAGAAAACCTGAGTGGTAATCATGAGGAGCATAGCTGGAAGAAAATCCAACTTCCTCTTGTAAATAAGCTTTACGGCACTCAAAATGTGAGTAGCATAAACAGATCCAGCGCCGGAGTTTGCAAATATAGTGATTAGGACATGCTCCTTGACATTAAAAGGACCTGGATTGAGAGTGAACTGCCAAGCACTACCCTCAAAGAAAACTCTCTCAGTGATGGTTCTAGCCATCAAGTGGCCAAGGGGAACCACCGCTATCTGAGCAGCAATGGAGGAGACACTAAGTGGCTGCTTCCTGTACCAGAAAAACTGGTTCACAAACGAGAGCAGAACACAGGCTGTAATTCCCAAAACCCACATTCTGAAGGTAACAACAGGCAAAGTTGGATCATCTGTTTTTGGAACTGTTAACTCAACCTCCTTTACTGGACTCTCCTCATCTTCATCGTGCATCATTGAGATAGCCATTAGCTCAGCTAAGTTCCCAAACTCTGTCTCTGCTGAATGGAAATAAAGGAGTCTTTTAAAGATGGAATCTCCAACTTGGATAAAGTAACTTCACTAAACCTGTCACGAGCAGTAAATGAACACATTTATTTCCGTGCATATTGAGTGGGGTCAATCAGTTTTGAGCGAACCAATTTTCCTAGGTATTTAAATGGACAGTGATGCTACAGGCACATGGAATCTTTTTACACACTTACCAAGTGTTGATACATGTCATATTTTATTGCTAAAGTTCCAATTCATCCCTCCCTTAACTACCCAGATTGTCAATAACTCCAATTTAGTAAGCGGAACCCAATGCTCCAGTCACTATGAAGTTTATAATTTCTTCAATTCTTCTTACGAAAAAAATATTCTGCATACACAATACACAGATTATGTAGCTTTATCTTGGTGTGAATATACGACAAGTACATGCAGTTGTATAATACAAATGATCGGATGGTATTTTTCGGTCAATAAAAAATGGCCTTTAAACTTACTTATAAAATGGCAACTTGCAAAGCCATGTTCAAACCTTTGTCCTGGTCCGGGTGCAGATATTAGCTTGGTCCCCTTGGCTCTGGGTGCCTATTGCTTTTATTCAGCACTCACCTTCCTACAAAACAAAGCAACTCTCATTCAGATCAGGATAGCAGAAAAGCATCAGAAAATGGATATTTTGCAAATGCTGAGGCTAGTGGCTGAGCAGCAGCACGAGTCCAACTTTCCCAGCCACAAACTGGAAGCTTCATGTCCCAGTATGAAAAGATACATTGCAAGGCAAGACTATTATGATAAATAAACATTGACTTGGAAATCAGGAACACGTGATTGACTATGCTGCCACTTAATATGCACTTCAACTAGCGATGCAGACCCACGACAAGTGACATTAGTTTTACCAAGTGGTGCAGATATGAACCAGAAGGTTAAGCCATTAAGGTTTTCTGGTTATTAGTACATTTAGATGCCAACTTCTTCATAGAAGATCAATTATAACAGAGTGAAGACCGTGACTTGAGTTAGAGTCAACAACTTCCAACTAAGCTAATTAATTAAGTTGTCCCGTAAGCATTGACTTCACCTCAACGGAAGACCATAACTTGTAGTATGTTAGAACAGTCCTGATTGCTGATCCGAAGATTGAAGCATGCCAATCTAGTGAATTAAGATAAGGTTACGCAACTCTCACATTTGCAATATTCACTGAAGTTTTCAATAAATGACAAAAATATTACTCTAGAATAGTCAACTATTTTTAAAAATAGTATTATTATTTTTATAATGCATTCACTCAACTCAAAGGAGAAGAAGTTAGAACTTGAAATGTGAGAAACATGGATCAATTAGTCAAATATTCAGCAGCCTTTCAGTAAAACAACACATCAAACTATTCAGCCACACCACTATGGGTAAAAAATGGCGACTCATAATCAGTATCCAAGTAGCTAATTATCAGCCTTAAAAACATAACAGAGAACCCCGTCATGTGAGAATATCAGTCATTGCCTTAATAACCCAGCATAGTCTTAATGGAACTTAGTTGAATTGTTAGGTGAAGCTAAACTCACATAAAATTTATTACACTTAATCTCATTCGTGACCCCAGGTTAGCCAATGACCTCCTACTCCAGGTTAGCCAAGAAGATCACTTATATCTATTGACGGTAGATCACATTCTATTTGAGTTTGTTAGAAATAAATTACGAAACTAACCAGAGACCGGCCTAATGCAGTGAAAGAGGATGTGATATCCTCACGGGCTCTCCAATATACCATGGTGTACTGCAGCAAGTCATTACATATGCAATATAAAATGCCATCTGACGGTTATCTGTAATAAAATACAAATTTGCGTTAGAACAAAGAACTCAGTACACTAAACAAATGGAGAAAATATCACTTTCAAGGGCCCTCGGCGAGAAATATCATTTTGTGTGCACAGTATTTGGTAATACATCATGAGAACGAGTACTTACCATTAATGAAAATAAAATAAAAAGGGGAGAACAGGTGACATGCTATACAACTGGATAAAATCACATTCTGAAAACCAAGACAATTGGATGCCGGGTTGTACATTAGAAAGAACTGACGTATTTTAAAACTGAATCACGTGTTATCATGATGGGCACTCGAAACAGAACGATTACCTTAAAGTTGAAGCAATACTTTTATAAGGTAGAACGGCAGCTTCTCGGTATCCACGGTCCCGTAGATGTTGGGTTGTTTTACAAGGAACTATAGATTGAAACAAGATATTGAACGAACTTCTATCACCAATTATCTCCACATGAACATGTCCCTCTGTTAAAGTGATGGAATCGACTTGAGTCACGCACTATAATTTCCCTCTCCTTAATCTCCGAGATCAACTTGATGAAGATGTGGCAGTCCCAACACATGCGCAAGTTCTTCATTATTCTTATTGGGGCATCAGCAAGAGTGTTAATTAGGGCAAAAGCTAATGCCAGTTTTTCACTATGGTGCACCAAATTCTGTTCCTTCTCCTCACTATCCAGGTCATGCAAAACTGAGCTTATGTCTGGCATATATCCACGTAGCTTAATAGCATGTGTGAGTTCATTCAAATACAACATGATTTCACTTGAATGTGTATGTGATTTATCAGACACACAGAACTGGTAGATACAATTCTTGATCTCAACCCAACTTATTCCTGGTTCTTTTTTTACGTTGTGTTCTTTCATTGCTCCCCTGACAGTAGATACTTCTTCCCACCTTCTAGCTGAGGCATGGATACTTGATAGTGTTACATAAGATGCGGAGTCATAAGGATCAAGGTCTATAATTTCTTTTGCAGCCCTCTTAGCCATTTCCTCATTTTTGTGTACTTTACACGCTGATAACAAAGTCTTCCATATAATTGCATCCGCTTTAACTGGCATGGACCGGATCCTTGCCTCTGCCTCTTCTAAACAACCAGACCTACCAAGCAGATCAACAACACATGTGTAATGCTGTATTCTAGGTTTCAACTGGTATTTTTCGGTCATCATGTTGAAAAACATGAGCCCTTGTTGCTTCAATCCACTATGGCTACAAGCATACAATAAGCTCAAGAAAATAACATCATTGACCTCTATTGCTTCTTTCTCCAAGGTTTCAAACAATTTAATAGCTTGCCCTCCCCTCCCATGGTATCCATAGGCAGCAATCATTGCGCTCCACACAACGGTATCGTTACTTGTGCACTCTGTAAATATGCGGACTGATTCGTTCAGACATCCACATCTTGAATACATACAAATCAATGCGCTTAAGATTCCGTCTATAGAACCTGCACCAGTTTTTGTTACTTCTGCATGAATCTGCATCCCTTGCCCAAGTGTTGCGAGTTCAGCACAGGAACTTAGAGCACTAACAAATGTGATCCTATCAGGCCTACAACCAGCACATTTCATCATATTATACTCATCTAGAACTCCCTCTGGGTATTTATGCTGTGCCCTTCCTGCAATAAGAGTGTTCCAAGCAACCACATTGACTTCGGGCATTCGTTTAATAATCTTCTCACCATATTCCAAACTTCCAGACTTGATATACATATGAGCCAAGGAACTCCCAACAACCATATTCACTTCATACCCATTTTTAACTGCATATGCATGAACTTGCTTCCCCGCAACAGCTGATCTCAAGCCTGCACATGCTCTAAGACCACTCCCCAACGCAAATTCATCAAGCACCCAACCCAACTCATGCATTCGTGAGAAAACATCCAAACCATCCTCATTCCACCCAAACTGCACCAAACCAGTAAGCATAGCATTCCACGTAGCAACATTTCTTTCCGGCATTTCATCAAACACCTTTCTCGCACCCTCCAAATCACCAATCTGCACATACCCATTAATCAAAATATTACCAGACATAACATTCCTTCTAGGAATTACATCAAACAGCTTGACTGCATAGCCAAAATACCCAATCTTGGAGTACAAGTTAATCAAATGATTGGATACAAACTTATCCAGTAAAGATCCTGACGTAATAATCAATGAATGAATCTGTCTGGCTAAAAACAGTGAATTTATGGAAATAGACGCTTTAACGAGGTGAGAAAATAGCTGCGGATCAGTCCATATATCTGAGTAAAATGTCTCAAATGCCTGCTTCACAAGTCCTGTCGAACAGAGATGGAGGTACTCGTCACTTTTACCGGATAGAGAACTGTAAGCGTTCGTCGAAAAGCAACGAAGAGCTCGACAGAGCTGCATCATCCTCCGGCAATGCTGATTGAGTGATTGTAATTTGTGACCCTAATGTACGTCGACACCGAAAACCGAGGCGCACCGATCCAGAAATAACCTCCAGGTCCAAGGGTATTTCTGTAAATTTCACGAAATGAACTAATAGCTTGTATTTCGGGTATACGTTTGGTTGTTATTACCGATAATCGGTAGGAAAAACATTTGTAGTGAAAGAAGCAAATCGAATTAGAATCGGAGAGGGGGCGAGATGCAGTTAAAGAAAGCGTTCTGGAGCGAAGGCTTAATCGCCGATCCTCAATCCGCCACCAATTCTTCAGATCCACGTCAGCAGCAATCCTCATCATCCACCACCGACACCGCGATCGGCGAATTGGTCAATTCCCTAAACAACCAGCGTCTCTTTAGAGAAGTCACGCTCGCTCTACGCTCCGGTCTTCGAGACGCTTCGGCTGAGTTTTCATTTCTACGAGTTCGCGGCCTCCGCTCTCTCCTTAAGTTCCTCCATTGCGTTGCGGAGTCTGATTCCACCATCCGCTTATTTTCTGATACTCAATCCATCCCTAATCTTCAAGGTTTACTCCTTTCCACATTTTTAATCAACCGAATCAGATGAAATCAGCTGCATATGGTTGTTTGAAATTTGCGTGATTTCCGTATTTTTATATCCAAAATGTGTTGAGTTTATTAGGAACTGAAAATGTTATTAGTTTTAATTTGTGCTGGATTGTGGGAGTTAGGGATGTGGACTGAATTGATGTGGTTTTTGATGGTTAGTGGTGCCTGTTTTGTTTCAACACTCGCTGAAAGAAACAGTGGAAGAAACAAGCGTGAACTTGGATCATATATTTACAGTGGATCCTGTAAAGATAACGAGTCCATCAACAGATGCAGAGGTTGCTCTTGCGCTTCGAGTGCTTGAAGGGTGTTGTCTGCTTCACAAGGAGAGTACTGTTTTGGCTCATGAATATAAGGCCATTCAGGTACTAGTTTTTTTACCTTTGCTTAACCTTATATGATTTAAATCACGGAGCGTTGTGTTTGGAATATATGAATGTAAATTGCTGTTGAGAAGATTTGGATCTGATTTGATGAGGAGTTTTTTTTGCAGGTTTTAATGAATGTGTTAGCAACTCGAGGAGCTCTTGAGCAAGGCGCATGCTTAGATGCTCTCATATCAATTATGCTAGATTCATCTCCCAATCAAATGGTACATTACATTCAGTTTGGTGCTTAGATGTTTTAATAAACGGGCATATGACATGGCATTAATAGACTCAAACTTGGGAGTATGGATATGGGACTGCTATGTGACATTGATCACCAAGCCTCATTGGTGCAGTTAATATATGCCGTTAATTACTAGTTTTCTAGTTTTTAACTCATAATGTACTGGCAATTTGTTTTTGTTTACTTCCAAAGCTCAACTTTAGGGTCAACTAGTAGATAATGATTTGTATCTTTTCTAATGTCGTATCTTTTAATAAATAGATCTTTATTAAATGGCTCAAAAAACAGCAGCTAGATCACTGTTGAGTTTGGCTTTACAACAATCCAAAAACTAGTCCTTTGATTACTTGTATCTATGTGCATCAACGTATTCATCTATCAATCTCAACGGTTTTTTATCCAGGACTTTGAGACATGTAATGGCATTGAAGAAGTGGCGGACCTTATTAGAGATCGACAAGTTGATGAAAATTTGAGGTGAAAGTTCATTCAGTGCTAAATGTAGCTACCATGTGCACTTTTGTCCTTGATCAAATCATTTATTTGTTTGAATAGTTGCCTAAACTGCGAATCAATATTGCTTTGCATTGCTAATAGGCAACTGATATCTTTTTATACCATATCCCAGGTTGAAATGTGGGGAATTTTTGCTACTGCTAATAGGTCATGTGAATGGGCGAGAAAAAGCTCCAATGGCATCTGTACATGATGACGTTAGAAGATTACTAGGTGAGAAGTCAGCATCCTTGATATGGGCCGCAAGTCAGTTTGGCTCAACTCTTGATCCGGAGCAGAGATTGACAGCATTACAGATTCAAGCTCGACGAGTAATAGAATCGGTGGACTTATATTAATGGTAACAAGGTACATGCCAAGTACTATTTGAAACTGTATTTCTTGAATGGTGGTTTTGTGCTAAATTTTGTAAAGATGATGTAGGAGTGTGCTGTGTGCATGTATATTTCGATTAAGTTTGATTGTATCCACCATCAGTATCAATTATGGTCTAGCTGCTAAAAATAAAAGATATCAAATTATGGCTAAAGCAATTACTCCCATTCACTTTTTAAGATATCTTTTAAGCTCTACAGTATTAAATTATTAATTTATTACAATGAATTACACACACCTTACACGAGGTAAAACCACTAATATTAACGTCATAATTATGATTAAAAACTATTAGCAGCTGGCAATGGCGCCAAGCGAAACCCTAAGTTCCCGCTGGGCTTGACGACGCGCGAAATATCACATTCCATTTCCGCATCAACACGAGTCATTGAGTAGTGCATTTCCGATGACGTCAAAATCTCGATTCAATCCACCACTCATTCCTCCTTCACAAGTGTTCCTCATACGACGCTGAACGCGTGAGACCAAACACACCATGCGACGACGACGACGCCGATCGGTTGACGAGGATGATTACAACGATACTTGCTGCGAGAAATGTGGATCTGGCGATTCACCTGACGAGTTACTTTTATGTGATAAATGTGATAAAGGGTATCATATGTTCTGCCTTCGTCCCATTCTGGTCTCTGTTCCTAAAGGCTCATGGTTTTGTCCGCCTTGTTCCAAACCTAAACTCACCAGTGAGTAGTGCCCTTTACCTTTCCGTTTCTCACTCCAGCTCATTTCAGCTTTTTCCCATTTGTATTGTGATATTCAGATTCGTATTAGGGTCTGAATTTTGTAAATTAGGGTTTTGAGGTTTTGGGGATTTTTTATTTCTGTAATTTATGTATTTTTTAACTTGCAGGCTTCCCTTTAATCCAGACCAAGATTATTGACTTCTTCCGGATTGAGAGAATTAATTCATCAACCTACAAGCCTAATCAAGGTATATTCAATCCCATTTCCAGCTTCAGTGGCCCAGTTGAATTTGCTTTAGAATTGATAATTTGATGCAAGCTTAATCAACCGTTCACACAATGGGAAAAAGGCTTTATAGTTACCCAGTTTCTAGTGCTTGGATTAAGTTGATTATTAGTGTTGCTTAGTTATGTACTAAATGTTTCCTTAATATTCAAGCCGTTTCTCCCTTTCATATATGAATTGACATATTAATAATGTGCATATTCAACTAATCAACTACATTAATAGTGCACTGATGATGGTTTTGTTGTTACATTAGATTCCCGGAAGCGAAGAAGGAGATCACCTAATATAAGCGTGAAAAAGAGACCAAGAAAGCTGTTGCCATTTGTTCCAAGTGAGGATCATGATAGAAGGTTGCAACAAATGGCATCTCTGGCAACTGCCTTGACAGCTACAGGGACTGAATTTAGTAATGAGCTTACTTACATGCCTGGAATGGCCCCTAGATCAGCTAATTGTCCTGCCCTTGAGCGAGAAGGAATGCAGGTAAAGGCACAAAGTTCCAGCTGCATTATATATGCTTGATTTATTTATTCCGAATATGTTATATTATGTGTGCCATTTTTACTTTCTTTGAATTTATCGAGAGGTTCAATCCTAAATGAATTATTTCTTGACCAAATTTTTTTTGCATTTCTATCAGGTTATGTCTAAAGAAGATGTTGAAACATTAAAATTGTGTAAGAAAATGCAAGGAGTGGGCGAATGGCCTCCATTAATGGTTGTATTTGATCCTCAGGAAGGGTAAGTAAGCTACTATTCGTAGCCTCATACCAAAACTGTGGTTTATATTTGTGGTGCTTTATTGGTATGAATATTTACACCGGTTGTTTTCATCCTGAAAGGTTCACAGTGGAGGCTGATAGATCAATCAAGGACTTGACAATAATTACTGAATATGCTGGGGACGTTGATTATCTGATAAATAGAGAAAATGATGATGGTGATAGCATAATGACACTGCTTTCCACCCATGACATAAAGAAAACACTTGTCATTTGTCCAGACAAACGTGGCAACATTGCTCGATTCATCAGTGGGATAAATAATCATACTCCGTAAGCTCTTCTTCCTAATTCTCTTTACTGAAATAGTTGCAGTGCACATCAATTTAGCTGAATTGGTGATATATATTTTATATCTTACTGATCACCATTTTGTGTTTCAAAAAATAGGGAGGGTAAAAGAAAGCAAAACATTAAAAGCGTAAGATACAATGTCGATGGAGAATCTAGAGTCTTGCTGATTGCGAATAGAGACATACAAAAGGGAGAAAGATTATACTACAATTATAATGGATATGAGCAGGAGTACCCAACAGAGAATTTCTTATAACTCATTTACTGAAATGGGCATATCTCGCAGTTAAGATACATAGGTCAGGTCACGTGATTTACACCCCCTCATTTTGATATGTAAAGTGTAGGCGCCTCCAGGTTTACAAAGCAGATAGTTTAGGCATCTTTTGGAGCTGACCCCAAAATCACAAAACCTGATGAGAATTGAGCTGCTAACTTATACATTGGTTCCCAGTTGAAAAGTGTAATCTCCTTATAAATTGAGGATTTTTTACAGGCCATATCTTCCTACAGTGCTAAATGTCGAGAAGTTTTTTCCTTATGCATACTCGCACAGCAAGAAACTTAAGAGGAATCCGATCAAATTATCGATTTTCCCTTTATTAAGAATACGAATTATTAAATATATTAGTCACGCTTACTAATTGCATATGCCAGCAAGAATAGCAATCTATCTGATTCATGTACAAAAACTCTGTATATGCGCTTTGAGGTAGAGTGCTTATCCTAGTAGCAAATCTGCAGAAAGAGAGAATGCTGCGGTCTACGCAGAAACAAATACTGTTGCAACTGAAAACAACAATCCAAAAGGATTATGGAAAGCAACTGGAACTAAAAAGAAAGAAAAGAAAAGAAAAGAAAAGCAGCTACAACAAAGGTACAAATGCCTCAGAACTAAAAGTTGATGAAATTCAGAAATATTTCGACATGCCCATCACAAAGGCTGCTAAGAAAATGAATGTCGGACTGACAGTACTGAAGAAAAGATGCAGAGAATTGAACATCAAGAGGTGGCCACATAGGAAACTAATGAGCTTGAAATCACTCATCAATAATATCAAGGTACCGAATAACTTCCTGATTTTCACATATATGGATTATTCGTTCCGTTAAGCACATATTTTTCTTTGTTTTTTTGAAGGAACTGGGGAAGGAGAAGGAACTAGAGAAATTAGAAGATCTTAAGACGATCGTAGAGAAAATGCCGCATGTGGAACTTACAGACAGTATGAAGAAACTAAGGCAGGCTTGCTTCAAAGCTAAATACAAGAAAAGGAAGCAAATGTTGGCAGTTGGATGCTTGCATTAATCAAGTAATAAATAAACCTTCATGCATGTAATCAAATCATCAAAACTCAACATTCTTATTGTTACATGTTGTTTATATTTTCTGTTAAGTTCATAAGGTAGAAAACCGTTTCTAAATTACCGTTGAAAACAACATTTTGCGGACATGGGATAGTTTTGTCTATATGTCCATCCACTCGATCATCCCTTTCGGAGCAACAAGATTCTAAATGAAATTCTTGATGAGAATTAAGATTCCAACATTGCCTTTCAGGTTGACTATTGAATCATTCATCAACAGAGTCATTTTTTGTAATAATTTTTTGTAACCGTCAGATCTCATGCAATCAACGGCTGTCATATATCTCTATAATAAAAGAGAAAATTTATTCAGAAAAAATAAATAAAATAAAGAAGCGTAAAGTCTCGTCATCGTCGTTGGTTTGATAGAGAAGAGAAGCGGAGAGGGGCTTCGATTCGTCGCTCGGAATCTCTCCGTTCGTGTCTTCATTCCGATCCGTACAAAATCAATCGATGGATTTGGACAACATCGATTGCGTCTCCGTATCCGATGGTCACGAGATCCGTAACAATAACAACCCTCCTTCGCGTCCGTACCATCATCCGTTTCAACCCAAGTCTCAGCCACACAGTACCAATACCGTGATTCCTCCGGCGGCCACCAGCGTTCATGAATTGCTTGAATGCCCTGTTTGTACTAATTCCATGTATCCACCAATCCATCAGGTCTTTGCTTTTCTTTTATATTTTTCTTCATTGCTTTCGTTTGCCCTATGATTTAATTAAGCAGTATGTAAATATTCTTAGCAAGCGTATGCATTTATATTCCGCTGCTTCATTACTAGGCAAAAAGCAAGAGGCTTGTTAAATAGGTTATTGAAATGCACTACCTTTGCTCAACAAGTGTAGGTTTTTTACTTCTATTCGTAAGGCGAGAGAGTGAGTATGTGATTGTGACCAGTTCTTTGATAGTAAAATGTTCAAAATTAAGTTTCATCTCTTTCAACTACTGTGTAATGAAATTGTAGAAAATTTATGCCAAGTTTAGTCGATCATCCTTAAATTCATAATATTGGAATTAGATGATGATTGAATGTAATGCTTGAAATTCCTGCATATATCAGCATTCAACAATAGATTGTGCAGTCTAGGCTTCATTATTACAAATTGGAAGGATCAATGACTCTTCCGATGCCTGGATTAGCTTCCTATTTCTATTTAACAAGAGTCACAGCTCATTTTATTTTGATACGTGTTTAGTGTTAATACTGTATTTACTGTGATATAAGAAAAGCACTTGATTGTAAACTTCTTTTGTATTTTAGAATACTATCACTGAGATTGTAACCTTTTCCAGTGCCACAATGGACACACACTGTGTTCTACATGTAAGACAAGAGTGCATAACCGATGCCCCACTTGCAGACAAGAACTTGGTGATATAAGATGCTTAGCTCTGGAGAAAGTAGCTGAATCACTAGAACTGCCTTGCAAGTATTACTCATTGGGATGCCCAGAGATTTTCCCGTATTATAGCAAACTCAAGCATGAGTCACAGTGTAACTTCAGGCCATATAGCTGTCCATATGCTGGTTCTGAGTGTTCTGTTGTTGGGGACATTCCTTTCCTTGTTGCCCACCTAAGGGATGACCACAAAGTGGACATGCACACAGGGTGTACATTTAATCATCGTTATGTGAAAGCAAATCCTCGCGAAGTTGAAAATGCTACATGGATGCTTACGGTATATTCACACCTCATTTTATCAATATTTAGCTTTTTAGATCAATTTGTAGATTCTAAGGATTCTGTTGCTTGCTTTTATAATATTTGTAGACAAAAATACAGTTTACATGAAGGAAATTAATTTGAACAACAATACAGTTTACCTTGGCTGCTGCAATCAACATTATTAATGAGACTACTAATTTGTGCATGCCTCTCATCCACATAATGGTGTGATACTCAGATGTACAGTAAAATAAATTAGTACGCGCTGTTGCGTTACTCGTTGAGTTTATCCTTGAAGCCTAAATAATAATTTTTGAGTGCAGTTACTATGTGCTTTAATTTGTTTGCATGCATGTTTTCACAGTAAATCAGTATTCTCAAATAAACTCAATGTCTTTTATATTTTTTTACTTGTTGATCATTGTATCTAACTCATAGTTTTTGATTCATCCTGTGTTTTGTATTTCAAGGTGTTTCATTGCTTTGGCCAATACTTCTGTCTCCACTTTGAAGCTTTCCAGCTCGGAATGGCACCAGTATATATGGCTTTCCTCCGCTTCATGGGGGATGAAAATGAAGCTCGTAATTATAGCTACAGCCTCGAGGTAGGGGGAAATGGACGAAAGCTGACATGGGAGGGTACCCCAAGAAGCATTCGCGATAGCCACCGAAAGGTCAGGGACAGCCACGATGGCTTGATAATCCAACGAAACATGGCGCTTTTTTTCTCAGGTGGGGACAGGAAAGAACTCAAGCTTAGAGTCACAGGTAGAATATGGAAAGAGCAGCAAAATTCAGAGGCTGGGGTTTGCATACCCAATCTATGTAGCTGATCTGAGAAGTGGGACTTTCCACTATTGTCATGGTTTCTCTTCGTCAATGTGTTAATTGTTGGTACCTCTTTGTTCTAGTTCAATGGTCACATGCTGTAACCCTTAAAAAGAATGGAATGAAGTTAAAAGTTCAAATTCCGTAATTGTCGTTAAGGTGGCACTTGGAATTTTGTTGCATACTTGTGAAGTGCGTAATGCACATGTAACTGTAAATTTGTGAGCTTGTGTTAACATTTGAAATGTGTAAAAAGAATCACCTTTTCCCCCATTCTTTGGATCTCTTGTCGACATTTCCTAGCATCACATCTTCCTCATATCAAAAACTGACGAGTATTGTACAACTTTATTCCCCACCATTGTTTACAAGGTAATTTGCAGATCCGATGAAAAATTCTTTCAAAAGGTGATTTTCCACTAGGAATGGATCTACTAAAGCAAGTAATATAAGCAACATTATTAGACAAAAGGAATGTCTGCAATCGCAACGTCTCTCCCTAATCACCTCTACCGACCATGCATCTGGCTTTTGAATGGTTTTCATTCCTATTACTATTGGAAGAATGTGCCTAATGCTGTAATGCAGCTTTTGTTTACATTATCACTTTACTCTGATATGCTTACCTCACGCGTGCAACTTCTTACATAAAAATCAACTTCAAATGCCTATTCATTTGCATTTTTATTCAGGTCATAAAAAAAGATGGTTAGCTACAACAGCAATGGTTGCTCTGACAAGGCATGCACTGAAATCTTAATGTATGCAGCATTTACTATCAACTCTTGAAAAAATCTGTCTTGACTTAGCATTACTTATCACAGCTGTGATGGAGAAATTTTGCGCCGACTGCTGAATGGAGTACTCGTGGTGTCTAACACAAGCGGGACAGTGAGCATTTGTGGTTCAAAATTCGCTAGCTTTAGCTGTTGAGGTTTTTAATGGCATTCACCTGCATCATCTTTCTTTAATGTCCAAGACATTAAAAACACATAAATAAACAGATTCAGATCTCATGTCCCCAAATAACCTGCTCCTCTCGTTTACACAAATATATACTTATCAGTACGCCATAAATTCTGCATTTTGATAAAATCATATCATTTTGCTTAAAAAACATGTTCTGGCTAACCTTAAGGCTGCTGCCCTTTACTATAGATTCTTGGTCACACGGATCTAAATGTCGAACAGAGAGAGTTAGCTGTCTGTGCAGTGTGCACCACTCTCTTAATGAATGCGTAGCCATTCCAGCTGCAAAATTTAAAATTTTGAATTCAACATTAAATAAGACAGACAGTTGTAGACCAAAGCAAAACAATTTATTCCACATTACAATAACTTCTCATCCCATTTAAATCACCTTACATTCAAATGAATGCAACCATTACTTCCAACTGGACCTTTTCGAACTTGTATCCATCAGTCCATCTTTGTTCAGTAATGCCTAACCTTTTTGAATAGTCGACGCCATGGTTTGGTTAACTAAGCGTAGCTCGACTCACTTTCTGTTATTGGCGTTGCAATGCCCGGACGTCTCGTGTACCGAATTCTGTTTGTTAGTACAGAAATGATAAATATTGTATACCCATTTTGCCAACCTGAACCTGAATCCTCAAATAGTTATCTCATTAGGCTTCATTTAAGGCATTTTCACCTTTGGTCACAGGCACCTTTCAAAACAGCTCATTTAATAATCATACTGGAATGCACATGGCCTGAGTGAGCAGCCACCCACCAGACCAGATCACATACAGATTTCAAGTACCAAACTGTAACACTGAGGCTTTCAAGATTGAAAATGTTTCTTATCATAAATCAACTTGTCATTTTGCATTACATTATTGAAACTGAATTTCAACGAATTACGAATCTTATTACATATACATACAACAACAGCATTCAACGGCAACATACCCCAACAACACATTCTCTTCTAATGTTTTTTCACTTATAAACGACATTATGTTATATTATTATGAGCAAGTTGGCAGAGGTTTGGACCTATTCTGATAATCCTGCAAGGTAAGCGACACCGGTGGATGGCAACCATGATGACCCGGATATGAACTGAGCCACTGAGAACTTAGTAGCATCTACCACCGATGTAATTACATGATATCCAGGCCATGTTACACGCTGTCCAATAGCTGCACCTGGCCCGTAATTCATATACTCACCATAATACAATGTGTCCAACGCAAATGTAGTGTTCCATTCTAGCCAGCCTCTAGGATGTACATGATCGCCAATATTCGACATCATCACGACTGTTCTGGAATAGAGTTTCCATGGTCTACCTAAATAAGTACTGAAATTGGCTTTGGAAGCAGCAAGGTCAGGAGTAGCTAAAATCCGACAATCGTGGATCGAGATACCCGAGTTTTGGTTAGGGTCTTTTCTATTTTGAGCCGTGATGGTATTCTTTTGGAATGCCATTGGCTTTCTAGCATATAAACTGCAGTTTTGGAACACAACTGCCGCATTCCCAAAAATGAAGTCCACTGTGCCGTAAACGTCACATTCACGATAGAATTGTCTGTTACTATGAACATATAGAGTATCTTGGTAACCAATCACATTGCATCTATACACCACTGCATGATCCGCCCCAACTCGTAAAGCCACCGCCTGATGGTTCTGAGGTCCAGCATTGTTCTGGAACGTAATGTCCCTAGCAATAAACCCCTGCCCTGTCGCGGCTGCACAATCAAATCAACCACAGTTTAGCACATAAAACAGAGCAGAATCGAATCCAAGGATACATTTTTGTACTTAACTGAAATTTTAAGCTATTTACCTACAAGTTAAAAACTTTTCAATTGATTGAAATAGTAAATGCAAAAGGTGTGGGGACTGAATCTAAATTTACCAAAAGTTGCCGTATGAAAAGTAGTAATATTATCGAATATATTCTTGTTCCCGGAAATGACGGTTTTGCCCTTGCCGTCACCGACGAACATCAGATTCCACTTCTTACGACCCACCTTCAATATGTTCTTCTCTTGATACCTGCAAATTCATCAAAAGGGTAAAATCGTCTTTTTCGAATGCACACTAATCGAGGTTACTGTAACTAATAAACGCTTACGTTCCGGCTCTGATGTAAATCACGGTTCGGCGCGTGCTGTACTCCGGCGCCTTCTTAATGGCCTCAGCTATGGTTCGAACGGTGCCGTTTCCGTCCTTGGAAACAATAATATCCGGCTTAAGAGCCGAGATCGGCAAATCGATAAGCCGTCTTTCCCTCCTCCCCATCCACGCCGGAAACCTGCCGTTACGGCGGCCGGAGTATCCCACAGTTTCATCAGTCGTCAACAATCTCCTCTTATTCTGAATCGGCACTCCGGCGAAGTCATCCGATCCAGCAGCAGAGAAGATCGCTAAACAGTTACTCACAAGCTCCGCCAAATCACTCAAATGCTCCACCATCTTCTCCTTCACACCTCCACCATCTTTCACTCCCTCAAAACCCTCCGTACACGTCTCGTGGTTCGTCAGCGCAGTTGTAAGCCACGTCATCACATCCGCAGTAGACCCCACGCGCTTCTGCTTAACATTTCCATTCGACGAAACGGAGAGTAGAGAGCGCGTGAGCGCGTCAATCGAGTCATCTAAAAGCTCTAAACAATCGTCGTATGCAGAGCGGACGCGTTGGTCCATACGGAGAGTCGCGAGGTCGGAAGTTGAGTAGAGTGCGCGACCGAATTTCTGTAATGTGAGATTGAACGAGATGTGGACTAAGTCGGAATCAGAGTATGCGGTTGGGAATGCGTTAAGGGATTTTACGCATAAGTTTGGGTATCGAGTTTTGGCGCATATTTTGGAAATTGATTGAGTTGGTTTGAATGTTGATGTGGAAGAAGTGGTTTGAGATGTGGCAATGAGGATGATGGAGAGGAAGGTGAGGAGGGTGAGTTTGAGGAAGTGTTTCATGGTTTGTGAAGGGTATTTTGGGAATGTGGATTGTTGGTTGTTGTTAGGGTTTGATTTACATGGGTTGATATGGAAGGAATGAGATTTTGGAGAAGAGGGTGATGAGGAGAGTGAGGGTTTATTATGGGGTTAAATAGGAGGGGAAGTGTGGGAGGGAGGGTTTGGTACTATTGGATTTGTGTTTGGTGTGGTGATGTGTGGGAGTGAGGAGATGGTGATGGGTGTTGAAACTAAAATGGATATGTTTTTTAATATGTGAAAATGTTTATTAAGATAAATAAATAGTTATTTATTGGTGGAAAAAGTTTTAAGAGAACATCTAATTTTATGTAAGATGATGAGATATACTCTCAATCATTGATTAATAATATCTAATCAATGAGATTTAATAAAAAGTAACCGTTAAATATAACTGAACGCTTATTTAATTAAAAACCAATTTTAATCTTAACCGTTAAATTAATTTAATCAATTGAGGAAATTATGGCCTTCCATTTAACGATAGTTAATTTTCTTCTTTGATCGGAACTCTAATTTTTTAATTAACAATTAGGTTTAAATTTGTTTTTCATTTATATTAGATTCAGAGTAGAATTCCATCTCAAATTATTATAAATTAACAGTTAACATTATCTCTATTTTATATGTAGTTGTGCATAGAGTAAACTAAACTATTGAAATTTTAGTTTGGAATAGCAAATACCACTAATCTAATGATAAATTATTACAAAATACAAGTAAACTGAATACTTTAGAAAAGAGCCGCTACACGAAATTCCGGTGCCAACTGATAGAGAAAATGGCCTAAAGGTTCGGAGTACTGTCATCAGTCGGTGAATACACCCATTAAAGCAGCTAGCTAGAACAATTTTGTCATTTAGGGGCACAAAAACACTCTGAAATCGAAGTAATTATTCTAGATAAATATGTTCACGTAAACGTCACTCAAACTGACTTGATTTTTTTGCAACGTGAAGGAAAATACTGGAGTAATTGGGGAGTGGAGATGAATGGATGATATGGGAAGAAGCTAGCTGGATTCTACTAAGTAGATGCATGCTAGCTGGTGCGAGTCTCTTCTCTCTTTATAGTATTAATCTCTTACACGACGACCTAGTAGTAACGTTAATGTCTGTGTTCCCCGGCCGGACCCCACTCCCTCACATATCACTCGCCTTCAACTCCCCATCTTCCACTACCCCTTGTACTTAATTTCAATACTTTTCTTATATAAGTAGAATTTCATCTCCCATATATATCAATCACCTTTACCCATCTTTCTTAATCATTCATTGTTTATTAACATTTCAGATCTAAAATCCACACAATAAACCACGATACTCAGAGATCTTGCTGCTTTACGTCTACTTTTTCTACTCTAAATATAAATTTATTAAATAGTAAAAATATATCAGTTGAAAGGTTGCTTCACATCTATCAATTAAATGGCAACTGAGAGCCTGATATTTGTAATTATGACATTTCATTTTGAGAAATTCATAAGCAACGATGATCAATTCTTACGGAAGGTTTTTTCCAAAATGCTCTCCAAAACCTCTTGTTTTTAGGTTACGTGAGATCCAAGGACAATTTAATAATTTTGATAATTTTAAAATTTAAATTACTAAATTACCCTCAATCCTTTAATTTTACTAATCTTGTTTAATCGGTACTTCAAGCGGATTAGGATCATGTGCAGCCAACAGCACTTTCCGGTCACAAATGAAACGACGTAGTTTTAGTTATTAAACACCGAAACTACGTCGTTTTGAAAAAGATTCAGAAATTTTTAATTAGGGGTTTTAGTAAAACTGTTTTGTTTTGAATTATTAAAGACCTAAACTACGTCGTTTTACAATTAACTTTTAAATTTTAAAATTTGAATTTTAGCTGGATTTGGTTGTACGCTGTACAGGATCCGAACCCACTTCAAGCACTACCGCTCTTTCATTTTTACGAAAATATTTGATTGGTAGTCTCTAATAACAGAAGCTAGCAGCACTGGAATGTGGAAGAAATAATGCGACAGCTGATGTTGACGATTCCCTCAAAGTCCACAAAGAGATCGGACCACCACGCAAGACCATCTTGTTAATTCTCACATGCTAACAAAACAAACTGCGTGTTTAAAATGTTGATGGCTCTATAAATAACAAAAATAATTAATAAAAAGCGGGGGCAGGGTTACACCTGCACCGACAGAGATGAAACACAACATTTTCAAACTTGTATTGATTAAAACGGAGTTATATGGAGTGAGCGTCAAATCAAATCGCCACAATGACACGGCACTTGCTTCCATTGCTAAATCATTTCATATAAAATTTGTGGCCAAAATGTAGAGTTTCATGATGTTTCTTTTGGTTTTGAGTTATGTACAAATGGCAAACATATGTTCAAAACCTAAAAAGACAATTCGAAAACATTGACATCGTCTGTAAAGTGGTTTTCGGAAACCCTTGCGTAGACTTACCTCTCAGTCTCATCTCACTAAAATATAATTAAGGCAGCAGGTACTAATTTATATACATGCAATTGTGGTGTTGATTATTTTGTAACTATTTGAACATTGCCTCTAGAGAGACCAGAGTCGTAGGGACACATGGTCTTTCCAGGATAAACTTTATTATTGTAAGGATGAAACATGTACGTAACGTAACGAAGAAGTTCATATTATTCAAGTTAAAGGTCACCTACTTATTGGGATCGTTTCATAGGAACTTACTAATATGGATTCATCTTTTTTTGGTGGACTTATGAATCTCACTTTTTATCCGTTGAGGCGTTGATTATATTTTATCAATGCACGAGATTGTATCAATTTTTTATAAGACATGTGCAATGACATGATGTAATCTCAGTTATTGATGAAATGCAATCAACGAACGCAAGGTTCACAAGTTCATTAAAAAAGATGAATCCCAATTATCAAACCTCGCGTTTCATACACATGCTCCTTTTATGATGTTAGCTTACTCGGAGTAGTACTTTCAGTGTAGCAAGCAAATATGGTATACTATTCCAGTGGAGACTCCACTATACGTAATTCATTGCAGTGTAGGACTCTTACGCCTACAAATATGGTTGAGTTCACTTATCATTCTCCACACTTTCAACTATGGAACTGTATTTGTCAATAAAATTATGGAAGTTTACTATTGGTGCAAAAATGATGCATACAGTACACTAGTATATTTGATGATAGAGAAGAAAAAGGAATGTTGATGATGACAAAGACTAGGAGGTGAAGAGGATAAAGGTTGTTGATTACTGATTAGGGCCTCTGCGTCTGCTAGCAATCCGATTAACAAAGATCCTAATTATATAAATCAGGGACCGTATGATCATAATGTAACCGACAAATTTAATTATTTGATTTGCACTAGAAACCATATTATGCATGTGCATGTGTGTCGTTTATTTATTGTAACAGCTAATATACTTTATATCTGGTTTAGCTATGCGGTTGAAGACTTTGAAAGGGGTTAGCTAATAGCTAGGCATTAAGTTATGATTTGATCGATCAACTTGCATGCATAAACTTAGTTGAATTATAGATTACAGTTAGCATCGATCATGTACAACAAACAACTCATTGCTCAACTAATATATGTTCAATTAAACATTTGAAATTAAAGTGCGAATGACTGACTGTTAAATCGCTACTCCATTTAAAATAGTTTCACTTATTTAATTTGGTTTATATACGTGAAAGGTGTTTGTAAATTTTTGCTTACTAATTGATTCCGGTAGTCGGACTGGATGACATTTTATTTCTTAAAACGGTAGTAAAGAAAGATACGTTTGAATAACCCTAGAGTATAATGAGCTGGATGAACAAAAGGGAGTATCGGATAAACGCGTCAAGTGTCTGGTTGGATTGGCTGATAGTGATGATGGTCGTAGGATTCATAAAAGATGGAGCATGTCATGTTTTTTATATGGAAATATTTAAAACATTGACGCGTTTTCTCTTAGTGAAGTGTTGTCCGATAGAGAGAGAAGGATGGATTGATTGATATTTTGTTAGTATTTGGACCTTGGTGGGGAATGGGGGAACCCCATATGTCAACCACCAAACGATAACATGTACACAATGTCACAAAGACTGTCTATATGCACTACTCAGCACTCCATCGATCCTCCGCCACTAGGAACTTGCCCATCGATATTCTTCCTCATTTTTTTGCTTGGTGCCCTACAATCAATGAATAAGGATATGAACTATACAGCTTTGCTACTAGTGTGTGGGCACGTAATTTTGCAGGTCATGGCTGATATGTGTGTCTTGTTGCCTTTGGAGTTTGATGATAGTGATAATGCATTATTCACCAATATCAGACTGCTCCTCTACAGTCCACTCAGCATGCTAGCTATAAGGTTGTGTTATCTAAAGACTTTTCTTTGTTTGAGACCTGTCCCATTACCTAAAAACATCAAACATGTGATATGAGGCATAATGTAAATTTTTTTTCAGTTAAAGAAAATTATATTCAAGGATGGAAGGAATGTTGAAACTCATTTAAGATTAGTGAAACTCTTATTGTTCAAATATCGTGTCAATGAAGCAATCAAGAGTGTCCAGTAGTTTAATGATTCACTAAAAGTTGAACCTTAAAAAAGACTTGTCATCTTAATCTGGTTGTTATAAATGAGTTTCATACGAAAACAGCCTATAAATAATTGCCACATGTTGAGTTCCTTTTTGATCAGGCTGGGACATGAATGTAGTACTAAAGATCAAGAAACCAAAGGTGAAGTAGTGAGGTGCCATTTGATCAGAATAGGGTAGTTTCTTTACACAAAAGCAGTATAATTATTCATTAGTAACCCCATTAATTAGCTTTATGGACCACAGTTTAATTGGATGCTATGTCCTGAAAACAATGTAACAGAAACTTAGAAAGAATGAACAAAAGAAAAGGGCTAAACTAATGATTGGGTTCAGTTGCTTCAAACTCTCTTTATTGTTGTGTGTACCAAATTCATGAGTACACATTCCATTATAGCCTTCAAGTAAGATACCAAGTTTGTTCAGTTAGGTCAAATGACCTTTCATGTGTTACTAATAGATAGTAGTCCTAATTTGCCCATGTCAAGCTGTTTCATAAAAGATTACATTTATTTTTTGCCTTGTGTTTCCTGCCCCATCAAAAATCAAACTCGAATTAACTCTAATGATTAACACTTATATCTCATACTCTTGTCAACTGATCTGCCATGATGCATAAGTTTTTACATAATATGATGAGAGACCTTTCTTTAGCATATAGGTTATAGTAATCAAATCTGATTCGTATCTCGAATCTAAACTATGCACCTAACAAAGGACAATATTGATCGAGTTCCCATAGAACAAGGCACCGAATACAAAACTAGGTACTCTTAGCAAAGAAGAAAAGACGCACATTATTATCAACTTTAATGATATATTCTCGCATGGCCGGTTAGACAACTACTACAACCTCACTTTGCTTTTCTTGATACTTGACTAAAGCCACTACTTTCTTAAAGCAAAATGAAGCCGGAAACTTAGCTTGGATGTCTAGAGACCAAACCGCGTGACAGATCAACCCTGCCACTGAGATTTTGGACAGAACTAAAGGCTGAAACGAGTCAACAGTAATAGGCTTAATGATTCGCCCGTACGGTCTTCGGCCCTCCTCGGCCCACTTTTTCTTCGGCCCGTATGCACCTGAAAGCCTCTTCTAACATGACATGTGTTTTCTTTAGGAGACTAAACCAAAAGGCTGTTTGTAGTGTTTTTGGATAATTAAGCATCGAACTTGTAGTGTTTGTTGCATTGTGTTTTTTCTTTCTTAGGATCGAGAAAAGAGGGAATCTTGCCTTGAGGTTTTTTAAGAATTCGGACAAGCAGGGACACACATACACAAGTTGATAGTTGTACCTTAGGGCAAATGCATGTTATGCTGTGACAAATCACAGCATACAACCAAACTACAACTAGCTTCTTATTCTTTAGTAGATCCATCTTTTTCATTGGTCCTCCTTAGACGCATCTACAAATATATGCTCGACACGCACAATGGGGGTTTTTAGGGTGTTTTTCGACGATTTCTGTACGTTTGATCATTTGACGTAAACACTGTCTACATTCTACAAATAACTTAAGATCAATAACTATCTATAAATGACATTTGATGATGAGTTTATTGATTGTAAAATAAAGGAGGCTGCTCGTGGGGTATATGATGTTTAATGTGTCCTTAAGAAGAGGGAACATGTCTCCTTCCCAACACATGGGACATTTTTTAGGTGGATTTTGTACTACTAATACTAAATGAAAGTACAACTAAGTTATGGGCGTTATATCCAACATCCCAATTCAAAAAGCACACCTCATCAAGAAAATTCAATACTTCATACCCATCTCTGTGAATATCTACAAAAACTATTCGGAAAATTTCACCAATTTGTTGCACGCTGTATTGGATCTAAAACTGTATAGTGTTGTGTACGTGAACTTTTTAAATAAACAGGTCTATAATGTTGTTATTCATTGATTTACTAGCTGTTGATTGTTAATTGAAACTACATGCTATGTTATTGATGACATTTCCTGAGAGCAGACATTAACCTCTGATAGTGTTTGCCGTCCAGTCATCATGTCTTATGTCGATGATTGATGAATGTTACAAATGCGGCGAAGAAGTATGAAAAAGTGATCAACCTGCACTGATTCATATTCTTATACATCATTATATCCATGGAGAGGTGAAAGTCTTAGGTGCAATTACAAAAAGTTTCAGTGGCGGGCCTTGAGCATGAAACTGATGGTGCCATAAAATAAAATTGTCTTTACTTTCACTTGAATGAGTTGCAATAATTTGAACTTTGAAGCATTCAATTTTGAACTGCATGTGGCTAACTCTAGCACTCAACTGCTCTTGCATAACCATCACAAAGAAAATACCATTAGTAAGGTTTAAAGATCCAAATGCCACTGGCTTCATTGCTCTAGATAGTCTGAGCGCATTTGATAAATTCGATAAAATTACTAAAATGTCTTTATGTTGTTCAAGCATTGAAAATAAAGAGATGGACATTTTTGTCTTCCACATCATTAGTATGCACGGACGATCGGTGTATATAGCAAACTCATTTCAAAATTAGGCCTAAATCATAAAGTAAACACAAATATAGATAACAAAAATGCCATTCCAAATTTGGCCATCAAGCTAAAATGCCTTTCTTTATTCTCCACAATGACCTTTTAACAACCCATGTGAAAGCCCACAAAATACCAATATAAGTATCTCAATGGCCACCCACTTCTCAAAAAATGAAACCAAACATTACCATAAACCAAAAATAATCAACAAAAGTAAAAGCAGCATGAAGAAGAATGCAGTGGATCCAAAACCCAATGCCAAAACCAAAATTTTCAAGTTCAGGTTCATTCAATCTTGTGAAAACCTACTAAACAACAATATTAAAATCAAAGAGTGAGTCTGATTGATGATGGTGATAATGGACAATGGGACCATAACATAACAGCACTGTACAATAACAACAATCAATAATGCTATGTCACTTTCCACTTTGTCTTTATTTTATTATTGTTACATTGTTCTTCAATCCTTCATCCCCTCAAATGTTGCCAAAACCCTTTTCTCTACTTGCATCATCAACAACAGTTTTTTAATTATTTGGGTCCATAACCCTACTTTTTATTGTCTATATAAAATTCTCTCTTTCAATACATCACTGGGTGGCTCTCTGTGTTTGCCTTTGCAATTCACTTTGGCCTTTGAGACTGTGAATCAGATATTAAAAAAAAATTCACAATCTTTCTTTCATCTGAATTTTAGTGAAATTGGGAAAGTGTAGAAACCCAGAATGTATGCAGATACTGAGATGATGTTTCCTTACTTCCAGAGCTTCAATCAGGATATGCAACAGCTTGAAGAGTTCTTCCAATCCCAGAAACCAAATGCATCTAATGTAAGAAACCCTCTTTTGAATCAATCTATCCTGATTTGTGTGTGAATTGAATGACCTTTGATGGGTGTTACTGGGTTGAGTTTTGGAAAGTTCATATTTTGTAACTTTAGAACTGAGTACAGTTTGGAATCCTGAGTTTGATTGATGAAATTGTAAGAGTGAAAAAGGTTGTAGTTTCTTGGCTGGTGGCAGCTCTTGAAATTCAGATAAGCCAAACGTGTGATGATAGATGAGGTTATTCTGTTTCTTAGATCTGTAAAGAATGGAACCACAAAAGCAGATGTGTTGTAAAGTGATTCTGTGGTCATGATTTGTAAAAGCTTAAACGGCATTAAGCTCTTTTATCCAAAATTTGTAGAGAATTCTCTAGTAGGAAATATATCCCTCTCGACTTTATGTATGCGTCTCCTGGCATCTCAAATGTTGATAAGGAATTCACTTTCTTTATTCCCATTCCTTTCCAAACTTGTTCGTCGTGCTGTATTTTGTGTCCTATAGGATGGAATGACAAATTAGGCTTGCCACAAAAATGAGACAAATTTGAGTTTGGATCACAAGATGTGGCACAAACTTTCTTTTATTTTTGTTCAATCTTGAAATTGGAATTTGAATATTTTGTACAAGACGGAACAATAAAAAAGCTAAAGATTATCTTGACCTCTTTCTATCATGGTTATTTCTCTATTGCTTCTTGATGTGGTATCGGGTATCAAAAAGTAAGTGGGTTGTCGATGCTAATAGAAAGAAAACGTAGTGGAAATGATTATCTCTGAAACATAGAATAAAATGTTTAGGGGTATAAATAGAGCAGTGCTTTAGCTGAAATAACACATAGCTTGTTCGTGGGGTGGTGCACTGTACGTTGGAGACATCGAGTTTCTGATAGCTGAAGAGAAATAAATCTCGCTGCTTGTGATTCATTGGTGTTTATGTTTATTGTGTTTCATTTAATTGATTACTCATGTTAACTGATTTGGTGGAGTTCCAATTTTCAGTAAACTTCAATACTTTCAAGGTTAATCCGCTCAAACTTAAGCTTGCCCATAGGAAGCTTCTATCACTCTTCATTGGTGCTTCGGTTTTATTTCATTGTTTGGGTTGATTAAGGAAGACTATGTTGCATATCAGTCTACCCTTTTATTGTTGATAGTTTGTATAATCTTATCACTTAGGAAGTTAATTTTCTTATATATAGTTGATGAGTTCTGGCGTATGTGTCCGCTGAAAATGAGACGAATAGGATGTGGTATGGGTAGTTGTAAAGAGTCGGTTGATTTACCTAACAGAATTTAGTTGATGAGTTTCTTTGGTATGCATGTGCAAAAGAATGAGACAAATAGGATAAGTTTGGGTTGTACCGTAGTAGTAAAGTTTCTGTTTTGACAATGACTCTTCTCAACAGTTTATTAACGATGAATCTTTTTGGAAATAGCAGAACAACCTGATTCAGTCTTCTACCATATCTGAATATGACTTGGGTGGAGAAGGAGATCTATTTAACGCGCCAAAAGCCATCATTGGGGAGCCTTCGGTGGATTTAGACCCCATGGCAGCTGCTATTTCCATGATATCTGGTGGAGATGATGGTATATCTTCCCAAGGACTAGAAGTATCTGCTATGGATTCGATGCAAAGTGGTCAACTCTTTAGTGAAGTCTTTTATGATTGCAAACGAGATTTGTTGGCCCAAACCTCAATGGAGAGACCGGTCTTTGAGCTTTGTGTCATAGAAGACATCAAGGTTCCTTCTGCCAATATAGGCACTAGTCAAACCGAGGAGAGGCCTGTTAGTGAGGAATCATCATTGCAAAAAAGTGTCAGCTCTTGCTGCTTGAGCTCAATGGAGAGCAGAAATGAGATCACCGTGAGGCCAAATTTCCTGGATTTCCCCTCTATAGACTTTGATTCAGACTATGGCATGCGGAGAGCATTCAGCGAAGGTGACATAAAGGTAAGGCCTATTGAGTTGGTTTTGGTTCCAGTCTTTTGCAAAAACTACTACATCATTCTTTTGCATGCATACATGAGCAGTGCCACTATATGTAACATCTATTGGGTAATTCTCACATTGCCTAGTTGGCATATTGCACACGGCAGCCCTTGGTATGTGTGGTTTCAAGTCTGGACTTATTAAGCCCTACTCTAACCTTTATAGCAGATTTATGAGTCTTGGGTATAGAGGGTCATACAATGCGATTAAGTTTACTAGGTCATTAAGACGTCTGCAGACATATAGCTTCACAATTATACCTGCTTCCTTGATAAACATATATTTATTAAGTAACTTCTTTGTGTTTTATTTCGCTTATATCTATAAATTGTTTGCCTCCATCTGTTACTTTTCCCATTTATGAAAAAATATCTGATTTTGAATAGGAAGAACTAGTTTCGACTTTCAAAACCCTGCAAAATGACTTATTTTTCAACTTCGCAAGTGCTGGAACTAAATGAAATAGGCTTTTTTGTCCTTGTGTTGTCTAGGTATCTGTGGCCCCTGTAGTCTCAAGTGGCTCCTGTGAAATGTTATAATAGAAGTAAAAATCTGGAAATTGCCCGTTTAAATAGGTATTTGTTTACGTGGCAGACTCTTGGAAATGGTAATGTGAGCATCGTGCAATCCCCCACCGAGCGTTCAACTCTCCACATGAACTGCAGCCTTGAAGAACGCCAAGAGAAGCTGAACAGATACAGGAGCAAGAAAACTAAGCGCAACTTTGGCAGGAAAATCAAGGTGACTACCAATCATATCAATCTTTGCTTAAAAAACTTTCAGGGTTTTTCCTAATAAATAATATGAATTAATCTTTCTTTAAAAAATTATCTTTTTAGTATGCGTGCCGAAAAGCACTAGCTGATAGCCAACCCCGAGTTCGCGGAAGGTTTGCAAAGACAGAATAATATTCAATAACTCTCAAAGTACTACATCACAAGATGTTAGCGTGATCAGAAGTATCTCTGATCCTAATCTAGCAACTAAAAAGGGAAGCTATATCCAGGATATGCACGATGTTTGGACTTCATGGAATAGGCTAGTCTCCTCAGAAGCTTCATATGCTAGTTTAAATAACTTTAATAAGTTTGTATCTGCCGGATGCCAGGGCTTCTCGCTCTGGCCGGAGTTCGGTCTGTAAATATATGTCGGTTTAAATGAATAAGAACAAAACAAAAGGTTATACCCAGCCTGTGTATTTGGTGACTACTAAATGTCCTGATAAAAGCTTGGGGACCCTGTAATAAAAGTGTTAGGCATTAAGTTTTTGACAGGACTATATCATGTTGATTCATATGCAACTCTATCAAGCATTAATCCTATCTGTGTAGTAATGATAGCGTTGTTGATTTGATTAATTTGACAATAAATTGACGTAGAGTATTTAAAAAAACATCCCATACTCAAAATAGAAATGTGGAATCATAGCCGAGATGCATTCCATCTAATGCACCAAATGCAACCGATTATGACTTCTGCAAAAATATATAGTAGAATTATTAATATTAAAATAATTTAGTCTTATCAGTTGAGTTTTTCAAATGTTTTAATTATTTTAACCTGTGCAATTGGAAGGATACGGATTGTATGTAGTATAAATATTTACTGCGAGTTTCAAAACGACATTGTTTTATATTTTTTTACTATAATATATCGCTTTAAAATGTTATTACTACACTGGATTTGAATCCCAATTTCAGATTGGGAATTAGGTTTTTGAGACTTGATTTTCTTGTTAGAATAAAAAATGGCAATGGTTGTGTTGCAGGAGTTCAACGGCAGTTCTCGATTTGATCGGAAAAGTAGACTACGGTTATCAGCTTACTATGAATTTCTCAAATTCAGAGTAGAAGATTCATAGGACAATCATTTAGGGCTGCTTACCGACATGTAACCTATGTGCAGTTGAGAGTCTTTATCTTTCGATCTGTTGCATTTATCTCTGCATTAAAGTTGAACAACAACATTTACATTACATTAGGGTACCAGCGCATGAGGCTGTCAATTCAACACTTTGCGTGCACTACATGTGTTTGATGAAATGCCCAGCTGAATGTGGCTCAAAGGAAGACAGCATTTTTCTGCCCATTGTTTTGGTTACTGGTGACATTGATTCTTAACTTTTTGAGAATTATTGTATGAATTGAGTTTATGTCGAAAGGGAGGTGACGGCCAAGACCCTGATCACAACATAGGACCGCAGCCATTGCTAATCCACACGTCATTTCTTCAAGATAAGTTGATCTCATTTACAACACCCTATTCCTTATTTTTTAGCAACCAAGTTTGGGGAGACACTATACTCGTCTCTTCTAGTTCCAACTGTTTAACACTGATGCTCACCTCCAACAAAAGCTTGATCCTTTTGATCTGTTTAATCCATTGCTTTATTTCCTTGGAAGCTGTTGATGGAGACACACTTATTGTCGGCCAAAAGTTGAGCTCAAATAAAACCTTAGTGTCCAGTAATGGCATTTTTGTGCTTGGGTTTTTCACTCCAGGGTCCTCTTTAAAGGAATATATTGGTGTCTGGTATAAAGTGTCCAGGAGCACTGTTGTTTGGGTTGCTAATAGAGAAAATCCTGTAGTCAAGACACCAGGAAAGCTAACTCTACTAGAAAATGGCGTGCTCGAGATCAGTGACAGTGAGAATGTGACTGTTTGGTCTTCCAGTTTAAGTGAAGTACTGTTGAATCCAGTGGCTCAGCTGCTAGATTCTGGGAATTTAGTGGTGAGGGATGGAAATCTGATTGCCTTGGATGTATTTGCATGGCAGGGGTTTGATTATCCTACTGATACTCGACTTCCAAGAATGAAAATTGGCTATGATGTTCGGAATAAGCGCAATATGAATCAGTCTGCTTGGAAAAGTCTTGATGATCCAGCAAAAGGTGAATACATATTTGCAATTGATATCACTGGGATTCCTCAATACTTTTTTAAGAAGGGCTCTCTAGAGACATTTAGAACTGGACCATGGAACGGTCAGACATTTAGTGGTATAACTCGTATAAGGCCTGATTCATTTTATCGGTTTTCTTACACATCCGATGATGAGTGGGTATATTTCTTACATGAGCCTGTCAACAGTTCGGTGTTATGGAGAACAACAGTGGATGTAAATGGGTCTTGGCACGGATTTATATGGAATGACATGAATCGTGCTTGGAATATGACTTTTAACTTTTTGACTGACATTTGCGACACCTACAACAGGTGTGGACCTTATGCAGTCTGCAATACAATTAAATCTCCTATATGTGAGTGTCTGGCAGGATATGTGCCAAAGTCCCAAAGAGATTGGGATATGGGTGATTGGACGAAGGGATGTTTTAGGAGAAACATTACGAGTTGTGGTAGAGGAGATAAATTTTTTAAGCTTTCCAATATTAAAGTTCCAGACACAAGAAATGCATATGGGAACATGAGCTCGTCGTTGGAGGAGTGCAGGATGGCTTGCTTGGTGAACTGCTCATGCACGGCTTATGGGAATTGGTATGTTACTTATGAGGGAACTGGTTGTTTACTTTGGTTTGGGGAACTTAAGGATATCAAGCTGTATGCTCAAAGAGGCCAAGATATTTTTGTGCGAAGTGATTATTTAGAAACAGGTATGAATTTTGAATCTTTTTTTACAGTCGGAAGAAGTCATTAAAATTGGGATCTGATTTGTTTATCATTGGTGTGTTCTTGATGAATTTGCTTGTAGATAAATTTGGCTCCAACACAGGAGGTTTAAAAGTGATCATTATAAGCTGTGTTCTTTCAGCATTAGCTCTGGTATTTATCGTGATGTTGATCATATGCCACCGTAGAAAAAGACAATGTGTGCAGCGACCGAGTGGTAAGCTTTTGATAATATTTAACCCTTATACTTCGGTATTTAATTGATTTTTGGGATATCCAATGTTGTAGGAACCAAAGATGAGATGTCTGGAAGGGCTGATTCGATTGATGCAGATAATAGCGATTTGGATTTGCCTATTTTAGATTTTGAAACTGTGTCTAAGGCAACTGATTATTTCTCAAAGGAAAATAAGCTTGGTGAGGGAGGCTTTGGACCTGTTTATAAGGTGACTATTTTTTCTTATCGGTGATGATTCACCCCAAGTAATTTTACGATGTCTTAAGATTGCTTCATTTTCTATTCAATTATGTGAGGTGAGTCATGTGATGCGGTTTAGGGCCTATTGCAAGGAGGACAAGAGATTGCAGTAAAAAGACTCTCACAAGACTCTAAGCAAGGATCGATTGAGTTCAAAAACGAAGTCATGTGTATTGCAAAGCTTCAACACAGAAATCTTGTCAGGCTTCTCGGTTGTTGTATTCAAGAGGAGTATATGTTGATATATGAATACTTGCCCAACAAAAGCCTCGACTTGTTTATTTTTGGTATGCATGTCTTGATTCTCAGTTGCTCTCTTCAACCATTTTCTATAAATGATCTTCTAAATGGACTTACTATCATTAGTGCAGATGATAAACAAAGAGCACTTCTAGACTGGCCTACGCGGTTAAACATAATCAATGGAATTGCGAGAGGATTGCTTTATCTCCACCAAGATTCACGGCTTCGAATAATTCACAGGGATCTGAAAGCTAGCAATATTTTACTGGACTCTGACATGAACCCCAAAATCTCTGACTTCGGAATGGCTAGATTTGCGGGGGGAGCGAAACTTCAGCTAACACAACAAGAGTGGTTGGCACATAGTGAGTTTGCCAATTAGATCCTCTATCTTTGTGATACCTAGCTTCGAAAATTATCATAATTTAAATATGTATTCTGTTCTGCAGTGGTTACATGTCCCCTGAATACGCCATTGAAGGTCTTTTTTCTGTCAAGTCTGATGTCTTCAGCTATGGTGTCTTAATACTTGAACTAATAAGTGGTAAGAGAAATCGAGGCTTTTATCATCCAGATAATAATCTTAACCTTCTTGGCCATGTAAGTCTCGTTCTTATTCATTTTACTTATTTCCGTCAACCAATTTTCTCAATGCTAAAGTTCATACTTTAATTACATTGCACAGATTTGGAAACTATTCAGTGAAGAAAGATTCATGGAAACAGCAGACGAGAATCTTATTGAATCATGTGACAGTTCTGAAGTTATAAGAGCCATTCACGTTGGTCTGTTATGCGTCCAGGAAAATCCCCATGACAGACCTATCATGGCGAGCGTGGTTTTAATGCTGAGCAGTGATATTAAACTTCCTTCCCCGAAACCCCCTGGCTTCTTCACTTCCAGGAAGTCAGTTCTTGAACCAGATTCTTCTTCCAGCAATCTTCAGTCGTCGCCACCAACGAGATATCTGTCACATTGATGGACCCTAGATAAGCTGCAATTCTATATAATGAGTATACAAGTAAATGACAGGTGTAAGGTAGCTGCATCAGCTGTGATATTGATACTAATAGTGAGATCAAATGTGGAATTGGTCATAGTACATGATCAAAAGGCAGTGCAGTCTACTAATGGGCAAATATGAAAAGCTAGCTAAACAATAGCCCAGCAATGACTCCCTACAGAGGCCCTTGTGTGTATGAGTTAGTGTGTATGGAGCTGGGCATAGATGAAAAGCTAGCTAAACAATAGCCCAGCAATGACTCCCTACAGAGGCCCTTGTGTGTATGAGTTATGTGTATGGAGCTGTTTGTTTTTAGTATTCCTTTTGTTGGCCTTTTCTTCAACAAAAAGCCCAGCAGTGCATCACTTTATAGAATACAGTCGATACACAACGGCCGGCTATAGCTTCAGGTTCAGCCCTACTAGTTTTCCAAATTAGGTGCCCATCACAAGTTCATGTTGTAGCACAATCATTATTATATATAGAATAAGATGGGTGTGGTGTTTTTATAGGTGGTTTTGATGGTTGAAGAGTCTTAGCTTATTAAAGTTTGCACTGCTACAATGAGTAGGTATAGCTGGATTAGACAGTTATTTCTGGTATTTTATTCAGCCACATGCGCAGAACAAGAGAATCAAGAAAAGTCATGGGTTTTTGTTTGTCTTTTAGTGATGTTTTAATGTGATGGTGTCGCTTATCAACTGTCGATAGCAGACCCTAATATTTATGAATATTGATTTGCAAGCAAAGGAAACGCAACAACCAAAAACATTGATTCAGATTCAGCAAAGTGTAAATGACCTTTTAGAATCCTCAAAGAGCCATTTTGTTCACTATTTACAAACAAGAATGGGCATGCATTTGTTTGAGATTTATAAGATGCATGTGTGTGCATGATTGTATGAGCTTTCTATGGCCCCCTCATCAGACCAAATGGCCAACCACACACTTCGCATCATGTCCCAGACAGTTATGTTTAATTCCACGCATGCCGCAGCTCGACACTATGAATATCATTTGACGAAATTCGTGAATCTTTTCTCCTAGCCAACTTTTATTGACTCATTATCTTATCATTCAAAGTATACTAATTTGAAACTGCATCGTTTTGATATTTTTTACAGTTCACGAAATAAATATCTGTAAAATATTATTCACGGTACAAACTAATTTTCTTAACACATGTGCCATCAGATGGTAGAATCGTGCTAGATTCTGCTGCTATTAATTATACTCATAATGTTTTCTAATTATCCAAAAGTCGTCTAGCTAGTTTTAAAATACTACTACCAGTACAAGACTTCTTCTAAATATCATGTAGCTTTGAGATTCATCATGTAACACTAGCTAATTACATCATGCCACTTTTATAAGCTAAAAGTTCATGCTTTGCCCATAACTTTAGATATAAAAATGCACGCCTATATTTCATATTATAAAGACTATGTCGATACATATGCAACTATTTTTGCCATTGCTAAAGCATCAGCATCCTTCGCGTGACGAATCACGTTTGCAATACGTCTCATCGAAAGATGCCATAGAAATTTGTATTTTTTCTAGAATATTTGGATATCGATTTCTAATGAAAAATGTTCTTGTGCCCATAATGAATGATTCACTTAAAGGACTTAGTATGCCTAATTGATTGGAAAATGCTGGCTGGCTGGCACATGTATATACATAACATTTATGGATTTTAACACTCTAGCTAGTCCATAAAAAAGATTGTTAACAAGAATTCGATTTAAGACTAAAGTTTCTATTGACTGTTCGCAGTACCGGATTCTAATCCCAATTCCCACCAAACAACTATAATTGACATGTTTTTCTTCCTAATGCACCTAAAAGTATCGATACATAACAATGTCAACAACTTGGGACAAAAGACAGTTCAACTCTCTTTCTCAAATAAAAATTCCACATTAATCAATGGGGACTCCAAACGTTACAAGTTACTAATGATAGTAGCAAACAATTAGTTAAGAGCGTGGATTTGTTTAGCATACAAATTTCTGATTGGATGCGGCAGCCAGCATGCTTGTTTATTTTTGAACAATTACATCATACAAAAAATAAGTATATTTGTGTCGTTATCAATATGAACATAACAAAAATATTAACATAAAATGGATTGTGGGGTTTTGGTGTATCAATGTTTTATTAAAAAAAAAAAAAGAAAAATGAATCTTTGATAAATAAAACAAAAGAAGCGTGGGTGTTTTTGTGCTTGCTGATGAGATTCCGATTAGATTCACGTTCAGAGATTCCTAGTGATGGCTGTTTTTTGTACATATCCAGACTCAGAGACTCTTTTGTTTTTATATTGTTATGTACGATCATTTATTAGACATTTTTTCTGAAAAATATTCACATTCCGAGAAAGAATGCTAAAATTTGTAATTTATTTTTTGCTATTCAAAAAGCGATGGTTTTTGAACCTAATGATATGACATCTGTTTTTCTCAACGGAGCTAACCCTGATAGACAAAAAAATTTATTTATTCACATTTCGATTTTATTTTACAATATACTCAATTTCTGGAAATTGATTTCTTATTTATTGTGTACCGCGAGTTTATGAGCGTTGGAGTAGGGTTTTAGGAGGACAGATAAAATATGAGACTGTGAGACACGATCTCGATGTTGAATTCTAACAATCAAACGGATGAGATTTGCTTCAAAAATATAACCGTCAATCTCAACCGCTAGTGTTTTTTGCAAATCTAACTGACCATTATATAAAAACCAACTTCAATCTCAACCATAAATTAATCTAATTCAACAGTTGTTATTAAGTCCTCCCGTCTCATCTAAACTCTTTATTTCTCCTGAGCTTTATCCATGACCATGAGCGTTGTATCCAAATTCTTGTATTAAATGTGAAATATTAATTTAATAATAAACATCTGTATTTTGTAAAATAAAAGTCCGACCCAAAATGGCCTTATATTTAGATGAATAATGATGTCATTTTCCGCAAAATAAAAAACTAACAAAAATGATAAACAGAGCTTAATTGTTCTGCAACAGCAAATCTGGTTTGGATTTGACTAATTTAATTATGCAATTGTGGTTTACAAAAACCGAATGAGACTGAAAATTAAGGTATTTGTGGAAAACTGAAACCGTTATTTTAGGTATTTATGGCAAGTCCAATTTTTGTGTAGCAACTTAATTACAAATATTATAATTCCAAAATAATTATTCCTGGAAATTTAAGTTACCTCAAACCTGCACTTTGTAACATATGTATATTTAGTAAATTGAAATTCATTAATATGGTTATAATAATATTTGTTTTCTCCATACTTACTGCAAATTTATTTTTTATAATTGAGTTATTGAATTTGAGCTCAAAATAAAAAACTCGAATCATTCTTTGCAGCTAAATTTCTTATCGAACTTCGAAACAGCTGGACATACATGTTGCTAATATGTGAACAAGACGGAACAACGTTGCCATTTTGCACGACGGAGATAACAATTTTAACGAGAACGGAATATCCAACTTCGACAATGAGTTAAAATGTCTACAACGATAAAACATTGTAAACTTGTTTTATTTAGAAAGAATCCACCTGGTGGTTCGTCATGGCACATGCAATCTGGTGTAAAATATGTAACAATTAAGGATATGAAAACCTGCAATTCTCACTTGAAATTTTCCTTTTGATAATTAATTATCTATTAAAACATGGATAATAATTAAGACTTGTGTTGTACACACGCTTAAAAGATCCTTAAAAATAAATGGCAAAAATAGAGGATTAATCACCAAAACTACTCAATTAATTAGTAAAATAAGTAATAATAAATAAGACTTGTGATCGATACACACACGAACAATAATTAAAATTACCAAAACCCACATCATTTTAGCCTTTTCAGGATTCCTTTGTAGGAACAAATCACAACGGATAACTAATTCAGTTATTGATAAAGTATAACTCATTCCATATCAAGCAAAAGTCGAATACCACGGGACTTAAATTGTGTCAAAAACAGTACAAACGTAAGCACTTACGTATTAAACTATATTTAGTGACACTGTAAATGTCAGTTTTCGTATCATGTTCGCCGCATATGACATAACATATTCCATTGGATAATTTACCAAATACGCAATTCCCCCAAAATAGCATCCATCCTCACCACCGTGTAAATTTATCTCATCGAAAAAACAGGGACTTTTTTTTACAGATAAACTCAATCTTAATTAAGTAAGTTCATACTACAGATAAACTTTAAATTCATAAAATGTAGGGTAGGCCGAAAATTAATTTTCGATAATAACAAACATATAATACGAACAAAGAATGATATTCAGTGCTGCGAACCGTATTCAATTTAACTTTAGGAAGCAAAGTCTTAGTCTAAAGAGATGTTGATGTACAACTTTGATGTAATCGTAAAACACATGCTCACATGGATTCAAACCATCCGACAACAAAATAATCACCAAACCTTCAAAATTAAATAAATAAAAAATAAATAAATAAAAAAAGGTGAGAGAGGCGTGGGGTGGGTTGGTGTAGGGACCCCCACAATAGTCGTCGTCTCCTTCGCGGACTACCGATCTGTCTTCACCAATCTCTCTATATAAATACATTATATAACAAACGCTCTCTCTGTATCTCCTTCTTGCTTCATCCTCTTCCGCCGCCTTAAATCTCTCCTCCATTTACTTCGTTCAGATCTCAATAAGATTCAGTCAAATCTTTGGTTAGTTTCTGTTACGATAAATCCGCTTGTGTTTCAGTTTATCCGTTTACCGATTCGTTTTTTTCAATAGGTTGGTGAAGGTCGTTGTCGGAGCTGTGGTTGGTGACATTCGGTATAAATCGCAGTGGTTGTAGATCTAATCAACGGCGACGATTCCTGCGTGTTAATTAATTTGTGTTGATTGATTTAATACGAGTTGGAAGACAATGGCGGCGACGTCAGTGCAACCGACGCCTTTATGCATCCGTAACAAATCGACGACGACGTCGTTTAATCGTTCGGTGTCGTTGGTCAACCATCAGCTTAACTTGACTCCGTCGGTACGCCGATCTAATATAGTTGTAAGAGGCTATGTAGGAAGGCGGTCGAGGAGTTTTTTTGGGAAGAGTGTTGGATCTTCTTCTAGGCTATGGCAATTGAGGAGTGGGAGGAAGGTGAGAGTTGGAGTTATGGCTGGGATGTCTGGTGTGCCGGAGAAACCTATGGGTTTGTATGATCCTCGGTATGATAAGGACTCTTGTGGTGTTGGTTTTGTTGGGGAACTTTCTGGCGAAGCTAGCCGCAAGACGGTATGTTTGTTATTGTTTTCGCATATTGAGTATTATTTGGATTATGGAGAGAGTTTGTTGGTTGAATTTGCTTTTGTGCTTGTGTTGTGCTGTAGGTCACGGATGCCGTGGAGATGCTTGTAAGAATGTCTCACAGAGGGGCTTGTGGATGTGAGACTAATACCGGGGATGGGGCTGGAATTCTTGTGGCTCTTCCTCATCAATTCTATGCTGAGGTATTTATGCCTAATCTATTAATTCTATGGATTTTTTCTGTTCTGATGACAGTTTTGTTTTCTAATTTTCTAAACTCTGCGGCATATCAGGTTGCTAAAGAAGCTGGATTTCAGCTACCTCAACCAGGAAAAGTACGCTGTTGGGATGTTCTTTTTGCCTACAAGTGAAACCCGGAGGGAACAAAGCAAACACTTGTTTTCACAGGTATTTGTGCAAGGCTGGAACAAATTGTTTTGAAATGAATCAAAATTGTTTTACTGACTCTTATGAAATAATCTTAAATGGCGATGTAGGTGGCTTTATCCCTTGGTCACACTGTCCTAGGTTGGCGGACAGTTCCCACTGATAATTCAGGACTAGGCAAGTCAGCTTTGCAGACAGAACCAGTTGTTGAGCAAGTCTTTCTTACCTCCAGTTCTACATCAAAAGCTGAGATCGAACAGCAGGTAATAATATTGTTTCTGTCCGGTATCAGCTTTCTCGTTCAAAAAATGGTCTAACCGATATATTTAACATGCCTTGCCAATTGTGATTGTCCTGCCTGTGTGATGGATATGCCATTTTTCCTTCATCAAAAAAGCTTTTTTGCCTACCCCATGGCCCATGCGATTGATTATTCTTAACTTGTTCTAATAGATGTACATCTTACGGAGAACATCCATGTACACAATCCGTGAAGAGCTGAACATACAACATGGGGGTGCCAAAGACTTTTACATATGCTCCTTGTCCTCTAGGTGCCTTCCGAATCCCTTTATTATCGTGGCAACTTAATAATTCTTTGACGTATACAAACTCACTCGTATCCAATTATCTGTTTCAGGACTGTGGTTTACAAAGGCCAACTGAAGCCAGATCAATTGATGGATTATTATTTTACTGATCTCGGGAGTGAAAGGTTTACGAGCTACATGGCCCTGGTAATTATTACACCCATTAACTTAATCACTTTCCACTGACTTAAAACTTCAACAACAGCATTGGAATCACACATTCCTGAAGAGATGCAAGGTTGAGGAAGACTTCTGAGAGGCATTGCCGTTTGAATGATCTCATAAGTTATTCCACATCCTTGATTACTCTAAATGTTTGGTGCTGAGTTGATTGCTTTGAGGTGTGTTGGTAAGAACTTACATCAAGTAAATCAATCTAATCGAAGGTTCAGTGGTTGATTGCCCTGAATGGTTGATGAGGATGGAGCTTCATATTGTCGCAGAAGTGAAGTCGCGTTTGATATAAGCTACTATCAATTCACACCATGCGTGGCACTTCTATATTCTAAATTGCCCTGAATTCCGTAATGATAATGTTTAATTTGAATCAACGTAACTGCTAGTCTGAACCTTTGTGGGTTGTTGCAGGTGCATTCAAGGTTCTCAACAAACACCTTCCCTAGCTGGGATCGTGCCCAACCAATGCGAGTTCTGGGACACAATGGGGAGATCAACACACTCCGTGGCAATGTCAATTGGTACACAGATTTAATACATTGATTACTTTATGAACCTCTTCAACATAGAGTGAATTTAAATACTGATTCGTTGGCTTGTCACCTAGGATGAAAGCTCGAGAGGGTCTTTTGAAGATAAAAGAGCTTAACCTGTCTAAGGAAGATAGGCAGAAGTTACTTCCGATAGTTGATGCAAGCTCGTCTGATTCAGGTAGTCTCCTGATTCTGATGCTTGATAAGTAGTCATCTATATTTCGCTGTCAACTGCCTTAATTTCTAAGGGGGTTTTATGGTAATATGGTATATACATGAAACTGCTGTCAAGGGTCTCACATAGATAAATCTCACATTGCTTTAGGCGCTTTTGATGGCGTTTTGGAGCTGCTTGTCAGAGCAGGAAGAAGTCTCCCTGAAGCAGTTATGATGATGATTCCTGAAGCATGGCAAAATGACAAGAACATGGATCCTCAACGCAAGGCTTTGTACGAGTACTTTTCGGCTCTAATGGAGCCATGGGATGGACCGGCGCTTATTTCATGTAAAAATAACTTGCACCTATTGTCTGTTCCATAGCTTTTTTCTTTGATGTGCTGAACTTATAATTCTGCAGTTACTGATGGCCGTTACCTTGGAGCAACTTTGGATCGAAATGGTTTGCGTCCTGGCCGTTTCTATATCACGCACAGTGGTAGAGTAATCATGGCCAGTGAAGTTGGGGTAGTAGATATTCCACCTCAAGATGTTGCTAGAAAAGGAAGACTTAACCCAGGGATGATGCTTCTCGTTGATTTTGAGAATCACACTGTTGTTGATGACCAGGCATTAAAGAAGCAATACTCTCTTTCAAGACCTTATGGGGAGTGGCTTATAAGGCAGAAAATACAGCTGAAGGATATTGTTGATTCAGTAAAAGAGTCTGACAAAGCTGTCCCATCTATTGCCGGAGTGGTTTCAGTAAGTATCACGTGTCGGCTTGCAACTTCTATGCAATCCCCTTACGGTGGTTAATAATATCTCCTTTGTTACTTTAGGTATCTGGCAATGACGAAAACATGGAAAACACTGGAATCCATGGTCTATTAGCTCCACTGAAAGCTTTTGGGTACGTGCCAACTGACCTTCCTCCCAAATCACACTTCTGTATTGTGCCTAGCCAACCAAATATATGACCTTTCTTTTATCTGTGTAGCTATACTCTTGAAGCATTAGAGATGTTGCTACTTCCAATGGCAAAAGATGGTACTGAGGCACTGGGTTCTATGGGTAACGATGCCCCTTTGGCTGTCATGTCGAACAGAGAGAAACTCACATTTGAATACTTTAAGCAGATGTTTGCTCAAGTAACAAACCCCCCAATTGACCCCATACGTGAAAAAATTGTCACATCCATGGAGTGTATGATAGGTCCAGAGGGCGATCTTACAGAAACCACTGAAGCACAATGTCATCGCCTATCATTGAAAGGGCCTTTACTTACGATAGAAGAAACAGAAGCAATCAAACGAATGAACTACCGTGGGTGGCGCAGTAAAGTTCTTGATATCACTTACCCGAAAAGCCGTGGAAAGAAGGGGCTGGAAGAAACTCTTAACAGAATATGCTATGAGGCCCGTGAGGCAATTACAGAGGGTTATACATTATTAGTCCTTTCTGACAGAGGTAATATTTTTTTTGCACATCTCTTGTTATTGCCTACGTCATAGACAGATCAGTCATCTACTCGTAATTATGTTTTTCTGATTTGTCGTCTTTTCTCGATTTTCAGCTTTCTCGACAACTCGTGTTGCAGTAAGCTCTCTTTTAGCGGTTGGTGCTGTCCATCACCACCTGGTTAAAAAGCTCGAGCGTACTCGTGTGGGCTTGCTGATTGAGTCAGCTGAGCCTCGTGAAGTGCATCATTTTTGTACACTTGTAGGTTTTGGTGCTGATGCTATATGCCCATATTTGGCCGTTGAGGCAATATGGAGGCTCCAAATTGACGGAAAGATCCCACCCAAGTCCACCGGCGAGCTCCGCACTAAAGATGAGTTGGTTAAAAAGTATTTCAAGGCCAGCAACTATGGAATGATGAAAGTACTGGCAAAAATGGGAATTTCAACACTAGCTTCCTACAAAGGTGCTCAGATTTTTGAAGCTCTAGGACTATCTTCTGAAGTGATTGAGAGGTGTTTTGCTGGCACTCCCAGTAGAGTGGAGGGCGCAACTTTTGAAATGTTAGCTCGCGATGCCCTTCATCTTCATGAAATGGCATTTCCAAATAGGGTCTTCCCCCCTGGTAGTGCTGAAGCAGCAGCTCTACCAAATCCTGGGGATTACCATTGGAGAAAGGGTGGTGAAGTCCATCTTAATGACCCCCTAGCCATTGCAAAACTGCAAGAAGCTGCAAAAAGTAATAGCGTAGCAGCATACAAGGAGTATTCGAAGCGTATCCAGGAGCTGAATAAGGAATGCAATCTGAGGGGTATTCTCAAGTTTAAAGAGGTAGAATCAAAAGCTCCGTTAGATGAGGTTGAACCTGCTAGTGAAATTGTGAAACGCTTTTGTACTGGAGCAATGAGTTATGGTTCCATATCCCTGGAAGCCCATACCACATTGGCAATGGCTATGAATCAACTTGGTGGAAAATCCAACACAGGTGATATTAAACCTAAATGAGTAGCACTATGCTCCCTGTGGTGCACTCATTAATGCTGTGTTAAATCTTTACGCTCATTTCATAGTTTTCAACAACATGATCATCAATCACTTTTTTAGGGGAGGGAGGTGAGCAACCATCTCGCATGGAACCTCTACCAGATGGGTCAATGAATCCAAAGAGAAGTGCCATCAAACAAGTTGCCAGTGGTAGATTTGGTGTTTCAAGCTATTACTTGACTAATGCTGATGAACTGCAAATAAAAATGGCTCAGGTGCTGTTCATGCTCTTATCAATTTTTTAATAGAAATCCTACTTGACACTATAAATGCTCTCTTTCTAGCTTTAATCCTTCCAGAGCAGTTCTTTTGTCTTGCTCTTGAAATTGTCAATATATAATTTCGACTCTTATATGCATGCTACCTCGAATTTGAGTGCCTTAAACGGAACCTGAATTCAAATGGACTTTGATTTTGATTTTATTTCGTCTTATCAGGGAGCAAAACCTGGTGAAGGAGGTGAATTACCTGGACATAAAGTTATAGGAGATATTGCTGTTACTAGGAACTCAACGGCGGGTGTAGGACTTATTAGTCCACCTCCTCATCACGATATTATTCAATTGAAGACTTGGCACAACTAATCCATGATCTTAAGGTAATTTAATCTACATCATTTTTTCAAAGATTCGCACAATTTTGAAGGGATACTTATTTATTTAATCTGCTTTTAACCAAGTTTGCATCTTGTCTTTGATCGCGTATGCCACATTTATTTTGTAGAACTCCAACCCATCAGCTCGAATAAGTGTGAAGTTGGTATCGGAGGCTGGTGTTGGTGTGATTGCTAGTGGAGTCGTCAAGGGACATGCCGATCATGTATTGATATCTGGTCATGATGGAGGTACTGGTGCTTCTAGATGGACCGGAATAAAAAATGCTGGCCTTCCATGGGAACTTGGCCTGGCTGAAACACATCAGACACTTGTGGCAAATGACCTTCGTGGTAGAACTACTCTTCAGACAGATGGTCAGTTGAAAACCGGGAGAGATGTTGCTATTGCTGCACTACTCGGTGCGGAAGAGTTTGGCTTCAGCACAGCACCTCTCATCACACTCGGATGTATGATGCGCAAGTGTCACAAAAATACATGTCCCGTTGGCATTGCCACACAAGATCCTGTGCTTAGAGAGAAATTTGCTGGTGAACCTGAACATGTTATTAACTTCTTCTTTATGTTGGCAGAGGAGCTAAGGGAGATTATGTCTGAGCTCGGCTTCCGGTCAATTAATGAAATGATTGGTCGATCAGATATGCTTGAAGTTGACAAGGAAGTAGTCAAGGGGAATGAGAAACTTGAAAATATTGATCTTTCTCTGTTACTTAAACCTGCTGCTGAAATAAGACCAGAGGCTGCTCAGTTTTGTGTGCAGAAACAAGACCATGGTTTGGATATGGCTTTGGACCAGAGGCTGATCTCTCTCTCTGAACCTGCTCTTGAAAAGCGTCTACCTGTCTACATTGAAACCCGCATTTGCAATATAAACCGGGCTGTTGGTACAATGCTTAGCCATGAGGTCACCAAACGCTATCATATGGCTGGTCTGCCAGCTGGTACCATTCACGTGAAGCTCAATGGTAGTGCTGGTCAGAGCCTGGGGCATTTCTTTGCTCTGGCATCCTGCTTGAGCTCGAAGGTGATAGTAACGACTATGTTGGTAAAGGCTTATCTGGCGGTAAAATAGTAGTTTATCCACCAAGGGAAAGCACATTTGATCCGAAAGAAAATATAGTGATTGGGAATGTTGCCCTATACGGTGCTACAAGCGGTGAAGCATATTTCAATGGCATGGCAGCTGAGAGATTCTGTGTTCGCAATTCTGGTGCCACTGCTGTTGTTGAAGGGATTGGGGATCATGGATGTGAGTACATGACGGGGGGTACTGTTGTAGTGCTTGGAAAAACTGGGAGGAACTTTGCAGCTGGCATGAGTGGCGGTATTGCATATGTGCTTGATGTGGATGGGAAGTTCAGATCACGCTGTAATCCTGAACTGGTGGATCTTGATAAAGTAGAAGAAGCAGAGGATATAATGTCCCTCAAGATGATGATTCAACAGCACCAGCGTCATACAAACAGCCAACTGGCTCGAGAGGTGCTTTCAGACTTTGATAGCCTTCTGCCAAAATTCATAAAAGTCTTCCCCAGGGATTACAAACGAATCCTTGCAAGCTTGAAATCTGAACAGTCCACGAAAGATAGTTTAGCCATTAGTGCTGCTAAAGAAACCGAGGACCAAGATGAGGCGGAGTTGAAGGAAAAGGATGCCTTCGAGGAGCTTAAGAAACTGGCCGCATCTTCAGTGGCTGAAAAGAACTCACTGGTCAGTTATTCCCCTGCTCAAAAATATTCAATCTTTCCTCCAAACAATGCTAGACTTCATAGAGCATAAATTCGTTAAAATGATTTGATACTGTTCTTTGTCCCTTAACAATAGCATGGAAGTATTCCTTGAAGTGGTTCACCCAATAAATTCACTCCTTTCTTATTTCCATTCTCTTCATGTTCCATTCTTAAATGCATATGTTAATGTTTCCTTTTTTCAACTAAACAGAGTAGTGACGAGGCTGAAGCACCAGCGAGGCCGAGTCGAGTTCCTGATGCAGTAAAGCATCGAGGCTTCATTGCGTACGAGCGCGAAGGTGTGCAATACAGAGAGCCAAGTGAGCGCTTGAAGGACTACAAGGAGGTAATGATGGAGACAAAACCCGGCACACTTTTGAAGACCCAATCTGCTCGATGCATGGACTGTGGCACTCCATTTTGCCATCAGGTTGCGATTCAAACTTACCTCTTTTGTTCATAAGGAATTATGTGACATTCTACGTGAAAATGATATTGTTTTCTTATACATTTCATTTCCTGCACTTCTACAATCAGGAAAATTCTGGATGTCCATTGGGTAATAAGATACCTGAGTTCAACGAGTTGGTTTACCAAAATAGGTGGCGCGAAGCTCTTGACAGATTATTGGAGACCAACAACTTCCCAGAATTCACTGGACGTGTATGCCCTGCCCCATGCGAAGGCTCCTGTGTTCTTGGTATAATTGAGAATCCAGTATCTATAAAAAATATTGAATGTGCCATTATCGACAAGGCATTTGAAGAAGGGTGGATGGTGCCAAGGCCTCCAGTTTCAAGAACCGGGTATGTTGCTTATTTTTGCTATGATAATTACTTCTTATCTTCCAACACCTAAATTGTTCATATATTAGCATATGAACTTGGGCAGAAGATAACGATTCTAACTAGCAATAATATGGAGATCAACAGAACCATGTATAGTAAACCAGAACAGCATGAGAATGACAATTTGTATGCTTTAAAAAGCATAAATCTGTTACTCTGAGAGTATTGAACGTTAGAAACATTTTAAAATTTATGTTCATCTTTTGCATGAATCATACTTGTTATTCTTGGATGAATTAGTTTTACACAATTAAGCTGATTCTGATATAAAATTTCCCAAATGAAACTTTGAAAATGCAGCCCTGTTAGATATCTGTGGGCATCAATTTTATTTTCTGATCTGATTGACGCACTTGCAGGAAACGAGTAGCAATTGTTGGAAGTGGCCCGGCTGGCCTGGCTGCAGCAGATCAGCTTAACAGAATGGGTCATTGGGTAACAGTATTTGAACGTGCTGATAGAATCGGAGGCCTTATGATGTATGGAGTACCTAACATGAAGACTGATAAAATTGATATTGTTCAAAGACGTGTTAATCTCATGGCCGAGGAAGGCATTGATTTTGTCGTCAATGCCAATGTTGGAAAAGATCCTTTGTATTCACTAGATCGACTCCAAGAGGAAAATGATGCTGTTATTTTAACAGTAGGGGCTACGAAACCAAGGTAATTTAAAATTCTTGGGCGACAGTTTACTAAATCAGCCAATGTTTGACGACACTAATATACTTGGCAATTCTTGGTGCAGGATCTACCGGTACCTGGGCGGGAATTATCTGGTGTCCACTTTGCAATGGAGTTTCTCCATGCAAATACTAAGAGCTTACTTGACAGCAATCTCCAAGATGGAAACTACATATCTGCGAAAGGCAAAAAGGTTGTCGTCATTGGTGGAGGTGATACTGGTACAGATTGCATTGGGACATCCATTCGACATGGCTGCACCCGCATTGTAAATCTAGAGCTTTTACCTCAGCCCCCAAAGACTAGAGCTCCAGGAAACCCATGGCCACAGGTCATTTTCTTCTCTAACTAAATACTATTATTATTTGCATTACGACGTCTTCGATCACATACATCAGTGAGAAAAATTGAAAATCACTTGGGTGGAACCTTTGGTTTATTAGGTTCAGTGCTCATATGTTGAGACTGAATATTATTTTGATGTGCTCGTATTTTTTTGTATATGCTCAATGCACTAAGCTTTTTCTTCAAATACTGCAGTGGCCACGAGTTTTCCGTGTGGATTATGGGCATGAAGAAGCTGCTACTAAGTTTGGGAAAGATCCTAGAACTTACGAAGTATTGACTAAAAGATTCATTGGGGGTGATGATGGGATTGTCAAAGGAATTGAAGTGATTCGCGTCAAATGGGAAAAGGATGTTAGTGGAAGATTTCAATTCAAGGAAATTGAAGGCTCAGAGGAGATAATTGAGGCTGATCTTGTCTTCCTAGCCATGGGTTTTCTTGGCCCTGAAGAGGTTAGTTCATTTCTTAATAAGCAGCAAACATCCTTTCATAAGTAGAAAGTGTGATTATGTATACGGCACATTCTAATCTGACAATTTTGCCCTTTTGACCAATTTAATGAACAGACAATAGCAGAAAAATTGGGATTAGAACGGGACAACAGATCGAATTTCAAGGCAGATTATGGAAGGTTTGCTACAAACGTAGATGGTGTTTTTGCAGCTGGAGATTGTCGGCGAGGCCAGTCTCTAGTTGTCTGGGCTATCTCTGAGGGTCGACAAGCAGCTGCACAAGTAGATAAGTATCTTCTAAAAGATGAAGAGGCAAAGGCTGATGAAGAAAGTACCTTAAACGAACAGCAAGACAGCAGTAAATTCACGGTTGTGACTTAGATGATATCTGCTTTGGATTGTCAGAGCGGTATGCTATTTATACACTGGGCAGGAGTAGAGAACTGTGTGGGTAGTGAGTGGGTGTGTTTATTGCCTGACCAGTGCGAGTGGATGGCAGGTGGTAAACTTGTTTTCGTCTGCTGTGGAAGTATTTGTGGCGTTCAAAATAAATGTACAGTCTGTTTTTCGGATTCTTCAATATATGAAGGCTGTGCAAGCGGTGCTAGTGTTGGAAACATTTGTTTGAAACTGAAAAAGGACCTACCGATACCGAAGTTGTCTAGGCATTTTTTCAGCATAAACAATTTTAGCAGGTTTTTGTTAGGGCATCAATTGCCCTGGTCTTTAAAAAAAAATCACACTTTATATTTTTGTTTCTTTTTAATGAAAAAACATTCTACAATCTTTTTTTTTTATTATCCTTAATCATGATCTTTAATAATCCAAAAAACTACTATCTTTTTCTTATTTCTGATCATGACTAAGATTGTCACATGATATATGTTGACAATCTTTGTTTGAGCAATTTTATTTCAAATGTCCATTTGGTCATGCATTAAGGATGGCCTTACGTTTTATCAGTTCCGACATTTCCAACCTTGAGTATCTATTGTTTGGAGAAATGTATTCACTCGGACTCAGATCCAATGCAGCAACAACACTTTAAAACCACCCAAAACTACGTAATTTTGAATAAAATACTAATACGACTGCGTTTTGACATCATAATAAATAGCTGCGCTGCACGGGATGCGAGTCCGTATTCACTCGTATTGGCTTGCTTTCAATATTAACATGTTTCATTCAAACCTTCACCACAAATTTTATTTCAACAAAATTTAACATGGGCTCTTGTATGAGGAGTGTAAATGATTCTCCACATTAACAACAACATCGTACTGTGCATATTACACCACTTATTACTTAAATGACCAAGGCTTCCATCGATAATCATTTTGTTCTGCAGCTTATTCCATTCCTCCAACAACCACAGATATTCCCGGTTGAAAACAGCTACTACGCTTCTTCTATTTCCGTGGACTCCGAATGAGACCAGTACTCCTTCACTAGCTGCCCAAACAATGAGCCCTCCGTCTTCATCAGCTTCATCGGCTCATCGAACTCCATTAGCCTTCCTGTAATTACAACAAGTCGATTAAAAAGAAATGTCAAAAACAGACTAGGAAACTTGAAGAAAAAGACTAAGAAACTAACCATCACTGATGGCTAAAACCCTTGTGCAATCCATAACAGTTGGTATTCTGTGAGCAACTGTGATGACAGTGCAATCCGCAAACTCACGTCTGATTGTTTTCTGCAAAATGAAATCAGTTGCATTGTCTATTGATGCAGTTGCTTCATCAAGTACTAATATTCTGCTCCTTCGTAAAAGTGTGCGGCCTAAACAAAATAGCTGCCTTTGTCCCATACTCCAGTTTGAACCATCATCCATAACTGCCACAACAAACTCAATACATTACTTCCCTTAAATTAAGAAAACATTTTTCGTCATAAAATGTTCGCGAAAAGTTACCTAATGAGTCAAGTCCACCCACTTTTTCCTGTACAACATCCCTCAGCTGACATTTTCCAAGAACCTAACCAAATACATAAACATTTCAGCAATCAGAATACATTTTGAATTATCTCAATATGTCAATGAAAATTTCGAGCGAAAAATTACCTCCCATATTTCTTGGTCAGAGTGTTTCCCTAACGGATCCAAATTGTATCTCACTGTCCCATTAAACAGAGTTGGATCTTGAGGTATGATGCCAAAGCGCGACCTCAGATCATGAAGTCCAATAGTTGTTATGTCAATGCCATCTACAATTATTTTGCCTCCAGCTGGTTCCACCAAGCGAAACAATGCGCTAATGAGAGTAGTCTTCCCACTGCCAGTCCTACCAACAATGCCGATTTTATGTCCTCCTTCAAATGTACAGCTGATGCCACGAAGAACAAGCGGCGTATTTGGCCTGTATCGTATCTATTTCCAGAACAAATTTAGTTTGCATAAATACAATAATTTTCAAGTAAGCAATATTTTTTGGAATGAATGATTTACCTTTAAATCAATGATTTCCACCTTGCCAACTGCAGGCCAGTTTGTTGGAGGTCGATTCTCTTCTATCACTTCTGGAGCCTCGCTCGGTATGTGCATGTACTGATTTAACCTTTCCACGGAAATGATGTAATTTGCTAGAGTGCACTGATTTTGAAGGGACATGACTAGGGAAATGTTAAGAGAAAGTCCGTAAGACAACGCCATTCCTATAAAACCTGCAGTTACAAAATAAATATTTATTGTCAGCACAAATTTTACCGAGATCAGAAAATCTAAATAGTATTTCAATCTATAAAATGTTAAGCAAAAAGTTACCAGCTCCAAATGTTCCGGAAGGGAGTAGGACCATGCATAACGCAGATGAGGCTAAGACTACGGCACTTATAAATTCCAGCCTTTGGATAGCCATTCAATTGCCGTGAAACTCAGGAAGAATGAACTAGCATTAGTGTCGACAAGGTCTATGTTTTTGCAAAGAATCTATCCTCTTGTCGAAAAGCTCGAATTGTCACAGCACCAGCTACAGATTCTGTAAGATGGTTTGCTACCAATGACTTTGTTGTACCATTTATGCGCATCAACTCCTTCGCAGTTGGGTAATAATAATTCTGAAACAAGCAAAAAATTATTTCATTAGCTTGCATTCAATCTTTTTAACTCAGGAGTTTTTTAAAGGAAAGAAACAATGCATTGAAAATACTTTAAACTTGCCTGAGACGGATTGCAATGTAGACTAGGGTATGGAGATGAAGAGTACTTGCCAAGTGATGACTGCCAGTACACCGAGAATATTGTAACAGTTGGTTGTAGATCCCACTGTCAAAATCATACTCATCGGTATATCAAGATCCACGACGCTTAAATCAGATGATACCTACAATTGACATATCAGCATTTTAGCAAAACTTGAAATAAAATCACCATTTAGCAAATGCTATAATGATAGTAGTAGTTTGAGATCTTACTCGACTCAGAATTCTTCCCAAAGGCGTGGAGTCGTAGAAGGACATAGGTGCTCGGAACAAGGAGTTGAGCAGTTGTGTGAACAAAGATTTAGATGACTGAAGACCCATGTAGATAGCAAATAGATATTTGCATAGGAGAAACAATGTGGACGCGAACCCGATGATCAAGTAAACTACGATCAGTTTCAGTTTGCTAACTTCAGGATCATCGACATGAGCAGCCATCCACGAGTTCTGCAAGACTTGGCCGATGACAAAACTCACATGGCCAAAACTCGCCAAGGAGAAGAAAATAAAGCCTTTGTTTTGATTCAAATACTGAATGTAAGGCTTAAATCCCGTGTCTCCGGATTCCTTCTCTTCTTCCTTTATTAGTTGATCACCGTCGCCTTTGCCAGTTTGGAGTCTTTCTCAACATAAGTAGTTTTGATCTCTTTTATGGCTTTTCAGCTTTACGTGAAGAAGTAACTTCTGCGAGCCTTTCTGAACCTGCTGTCTCTTTATGCGCATTCACAAGATTCTGAAATTCTATGCTTGAGCCAAGCAGCTCGCTGTAGGGAGCTGCCTTCACAATCTCACCATCAGACATTAGCTGTAAAGAATATAATCAAATTAGTCTATGTCACAATATAAATGTGGAACAACTACATACATGAATACTGAAATCAGATCACAACTCTAGCAGTTCGACAATAGTCATTTATCAGAAAATGGAAAATGTATGATTGAAAAAAGAGTACTAACCAAGACTAAATCAAATGTGGGAAGGAAATCAACTTGATGGGTTACAAGGAGCACGGTCTTCCTAGCGAGGGCACCCATGACATATTCCTGTAAAAAATCTCAGGTTAGAACGGAATGCGAAGCAGATTTGAATAAATGCCGATTTCTAGGAAAGAGTTCAAGTACATTGAATAAACTTGATGCTGTGTGAGCATCTACTGCACTGAATGGATCATCAAGTAGGTATATATCAGCATCCTGATATAGCGCACGAGCAAGCTGAATGCGCTGTTTCTGGCCACCACTCAGATTAACCCCTCTTTCACCAATCTGTGTTAAGTCACGATAGGGTAGCAACTCAAGGTCCTTCACCAGTGAACATCTCTCAAGTGTTTCCTGATATCTTCGGTAGTCCATTGGAGATCCGAATAAGATGTTTTCTTGTATTGATCCACTTTGTATCCACGCATTTTGGGAAACATAAGCAATCTTTCCATACACTGCAATCTGCGTGATGCAATCAAAATAAATTATATCATCAGAATGCATATAATCACTTGGTCTATAAAAATTTGCATGATAAAAAAGAATAAGGCAGGAACTTACATGTCCTTGAATGTTTGGAACCTCTCCAAGAATTGCAGACAAAAGAGTTGATTTACCAGAGCCAACTTCTCCGCATATGGCCACCTTTTCCCCATGCCTAACTTCCAATGTTATATTCCTAAGTGTCGGCTTTGATTGATTATCTTCCCAGGAAATATTTGCAGACTTGATGGAGATGACATGATCAAAATTCTCTATATTCCCTTGTCTTCTAATAGCATCGCTCTGCAGCTCTGGTGCCTCCAGATAGTTGACGATTCTGGCAAATGCCACCTTAGCTTGAATCACAACCCCAATAACATCGGGGATAGACCTGATAGGATCCTGAACTAATCGCATACTTGCTACAAATGTGAAAACATTACTTGCACGTAAAGGAATGTTTAAGAAATAGCACGTGACAAAGGTAGCAGCAGAGACTAAAACCGGAGAGGCCCAAAAGAGAAAACCATTGTATCCTTTCCTCATCTGAACAGCTGAAAGCCATTTGAACTCCACATCACGCAATCTTTGTATAGCGTTTCGGAAATGATTTTCCCAAGCATATAACTTCAGAACCTTCATGTTCGTAAGTGCTTCAGAACTTGCCTTTAATCTTTCATCTTGAGCCACCATGAGCTTAGTCTGAAACTTATGCTGTAATTTTGCAAGCGGAGTATTGCAAAGAACAGTGAGGACAATTACAACTAACGACGCGATTGTAGCTAAACCAACGGCATGGAACACAATGGCTATGGAAATGCAGAGCTGAAGGCTGGTTGTCCAAGTCTGATGAAACCAGAACGGAAACTCTCCGATCCTGTATGCATCAACTGTCACATAATTCATTATCTCGCCACCCGAGTGTGTCATTCTTGATGCACTAGAGAGTCTCAGTTGCTTCTTGTAAATAGCTGCTGTTAGTAAATTTCGCACTTTCAGTCCAATTAATCTCGTTCGAAAATACCACTGCCTTTGTGACAAGGATTCCAAGCTCTTAGAAAAAAAGATCAAAAGGGCTAATACATATCCCTCATTCTCGAATCGTTGTCTTCCTTCAGCTACCTCAATGAATGCATTTAGCAGCAGTGGTCCGGCAGATATGGTTAAGACCTTAATGCAGGCAAAGATACCTGAAATGACGATTTCTTTCCAATGGCAGGAAATTATTACCCATAAAACCGATGGGTGAGAATCTGGGTTTTTTTGTTTCTGTTTGTTCAGCTGTTCAATGAATTCAATGTAACAAGCCTCTGCACTGTCTTCATCGCGCAAAGGAGGTATATCAGCGTCCTGTAGTGTCTTCACTCGACCTTGCTTTATAATAGAATTCATCCACCAAAAGGATAGTCTACTAAAAAGTCCTGCTTTGGAGAAAGGAGAAATGACCTTAGCTGAATCAGCTTTGCCATTTTCACTAACTTCGTCACTTAAAGGGGTGTAAAGATTGCTCGAGTCATCTTTTTCGCTCCCCTTGAATGCACATATAATAAACAGAACGGCACCAGGAAATGTCAGCACATCCAAAACCAACTTAACTGATGATTGTCCATCGATGACTGTAGACAAAACCGACAAGGTGCACATAATCCCCGCAAATAGGATTACTAGAACCGACATGATCCAGAGCGACACCTTAGGTACACGCCTTCCGCTGAAGCTCAAGTTCAGACTTACTAAAAACCAAGTGAAACCATGAAGAAGGACTAACATCCACCAATGACAGGGTGTAAGGCTTTGATCCTTCCTGATCCTTTCTTCAAGAATCCAAATTCCATAACCAAAGTAGGCTAACCCCAAACAACCATTTGTCGTAGCAGAAACAATTTGCAGCCACGAGAGGTTCCTGAAGCGCTTCGGGACAGGAATAGGCCTAGCTGATCGATGAATCATGGCGTATAGCAACATGACTAACAGAAGAACATCAAAGCAGATGATGAAAGCGTGATTGTGGCAGGATGAAGGATGTGCCGGCCACAAAAAGTCATAACTGCAAGACTTTTGCTTACAAGAACTTGCGGATTCTCCACAGAAGAAATCCCACAAGCCCTCCATCACTTTCTCCTTCACTTCAAGTTCACTAAAGTCTCTACAAGCAATTTATACACAAAAGTTATATAAATTCACATCTCAATTTCATCTTTTTAGCAGATCACACGTTAACATTTGCGACTATTTCAGGTAATGCAATCAACACACTTGCTTGAATATCTAACGGAGTGTAAAAACACTAAACATTTTCGGAAACTTTTATTGCTTGAAGAAATCTTCTTATAAATATGTTCAAACAATGAAGCTTATGGGATTCTAAATTAACGAAATTAAGGGCTTGAAAAGAACACAACATACCAGCCAAACGTATGAAACAAGCTTAGCTTTGCCAATATGAAGTGCAAGTCTTGTTCTTCTCCGACCTTTCAGTGTCCTGCAAAACATGTTCAATAGGGCATTATCGTTACGATTAATTCAGACAACACAGACATGCATTTGGAAAATTAAGACAAGAGGTGGTTAAGAAATTGAACAATAGTTAAGAAATGGAATCAGGATGTTTTTTCAGGGGATCACCTGGTGGTGGTGTCAGCTGTGGAAAGGGAATGTTCATAAAATGAGATGTGGAAAGGAATAGTGGTTTGATACTTCTCCTTTCTGAAGATAGCACTAGAAAATAGTGTCTGACCAAGTAAGCAAATGGGCTTGTTATATATAGTGGTGGAAAAGACAGTGTTGTGTAAAGACTACATGTGGCTTTCTTCAACCATGGCAACTATTAATTTAATGCTAATAAATGGAACCAAATGACATTTAATATAAAATATAAAATCTTCAAATATAATAGTTTGGTCATTTTTATTAATTCAACCGTCAAATTAATCAGAAAGGATAGTGGCTTACAGATCATATCTATGCGCAGAGACTTGTTACCCTTCTAATGATTAGAATAGATATTCGTGTATTAGATCGGTATGAATTAGGACTAGTATCATCTATTTATTAATTAATAAAACTTAAATATTTAAAATTATTTCTTACAAAATCATGTGAATTTATCAACACCGAAACCGACGTCGTATAATAGAATACGATATTTTCGTGCCATTATACCAATGGCAACATATTCATGTGCTACACGTAGTAAATAAAATCAATCATTTGGTACGTATACGTATAATTTTATGATTGGGAATTTAATGCAAACACAAGTATACGGCAAAATTAAGCATGTGACGTATTTGTACATGCATGCCTAAATGCATCATTTTTAGTGAAAATAATTGAGTGGTAGGTGTTGCAATAAACCCCATGAGTTAGATAATTGCAATTAAATGCGATGGGTCGTTTTGTGAACACATGTTTTCAAATCTTTGATTTTATATGTGAAATGATTGTAAATTAGATACACTTATGTATCAATACTGTCTTGTGACACAAAACAAGAAATGGTATAGCAATCAATCACATATGAAAACGTTGATGAATTTATTAATTAAGCAAAAGGAAAATTATCAAAATATTTCTACATGTGTCGTCAATCCACACAGATCTTTCACGCATTGTAATTCGATAGTTCAGTATACATCGACTCCCTATACGACATAAACACAATATTAAACAAAATCCAACCACGTATGGTGTCATAGAGAATGACATTTTTTATCATGAAGGGAAAAATATGCTGGCTTCAAGTAGTTTCAACATACCATCAATTATTGACACAACACTAATCACATGTGACATTGACACGCTAAATTCAAGAAATATTAAAACCACATAAATCATCCACAGATAATGAAATGTAAAAACAAGAATCAGAAAAATAAACAAGAAAATACTCACTTTATTTTGTGTAGACACTAATCCTCAAGTTGTCAACATTTGTCAATCAATAAAATGTTGTGACATTTGGATTTATAGTATCCTGTACATTTATTAAAAAGGAAATAAATCTTAATTATATTGAAGTAGATTTTTATTTCATGTGTTTTAATAAAAGAAATAAAGAATGGTAATAAAATAAAAGTGCAAAAGACAATAATATTTAAAAGTGATTCACTTACTAAACAAGTAGAGCTACTTTTCATTTGGGTAATTTCCAGGAAGTTTAATCAGATATCAGGTAATTTCCAGGAAGGTGAAGAGGGGGCCTGATCTTGCCGGACAACAATTGTACGGACTGCATAGAGGTTCCAAGCCTGTCCTAAACTCTGTACTACTCCATTTTATCAAAATTTCAACTCTATATATTAAACTCCAAATTATTTACTACATTTTTGATCATCTAACTAGTAAAATTTCGATTAAATAGGAATAATATTCAAAGAAATAATCTCAATATTGGCTATACCCTATCAAAGTAGGGTTTGTACTTATTTGCTGCCTGTCCACTTTGGATTCATTTTAACTTGATTTGTACACTTACTCTGAACTCTGAAGTTTCACTTACTCTTTACTTTTGAAAAATAGATGCTTAAAAGAGATATGTACTTTGATGGATATTGCTTAAAAGTATTTGTACTTTTGTGTTTCTGCGATTGATTAATTATCTAGAAATTGACGTGTGTAAATTGTCAAGTGATCTCTTTTGTGATGTAAAAAGCTAGCTAGACACAGCTAGTGTGTGCTACTAGTAATAGAAACAATGTGCCTTTGAAGCTTCAAAGACTAGTTCATGACAGAAAAAGTTAAGGTCATTCATTGGAGAATATTTAACCGTACAGCTCCATGGACCTACAAGTATTGCTAAGATTTCCGTGCATTAAGATTTTGGGAAGATGATGAAATGTTGGTAAGATGCAATAATAATTCTATTTGAACCATTTGTGTTTCGACACATAGTTGTATCACATGTAACACATTTGAGCTGCCGACAATATCTTTGAAGGATTCGTAACGCACGTCACTAAATGATAAAATTAGGACACGTTCTTTGTTTTATCTTCTTCTTAAGATTTTGTTTGATTTATGAAATTTATATCCTCCGTTTGGTTCGTAAATTGTTGTGGAACGATAGAAATATTGAAGAAATCAATCACGACAAGTCCTAAGAGGGATGACGAGTGGGTGGACATAAGGACAAAAGCACTTCAACAAGATCCTAAGTTTCGAGAACATAACGGAGGGCAAGGATACAACGACTGTTGTCAACTATGTGAACATGCGCCATTTTATATTGAATTATATTAACATGCATTTATATATATAGGGAAAGTATCATGTGGAACCCCCACCTTTTCATGGATCCATGGATCCCTCTTTGCATCCGTTGATTGCATTTACTGTTTGCATTTTGGACGCACCAGATTGTGGCAGCGCATTAATGAGCATGTGCAACTCACGTGTGCATTTGTCATGTGCATTTCACGTGTGCATTTCAAAAATGCAAACACGTGACACAATCTGGTGCACACAAAAAATGCAATCAACGGTGATGAAGGGGGATTCATGGATCCATGAAAAGAGAGGTTCCACATGATACTTCCCCTATATATATATGCTATGAAATCAACAAAAACCTAAATCTAGGCTGAATACATAATCAAATGCTCCTATGAATAAAAGTACTCATGTGACAATTGCATGTTATCCGCCCACAGCTTTGGTCCTAATTAGCTGAAAATCATATACTTTATTGATACATGCATATGCATATCATAAATGATGTATTTCATATCAAGAAGCAAAACACTCTTGCATTAGTCACTTCTGTACAACTTACTGGTGGCCTTCCTCTAAGGACCAGGTTGTTGCATATCATAAATGATTCATTTCATATCTACAAGCAATACTCTATTGCACTTGTCCATTTCTGTAATACTACTGTGTAAAGTTTTGGTGTTGCTTTATGGACATTTTGTCATTTTGTGTATTATTAATATTGTCTCTAACCCACCAATGACAAGTGACATTATATGCTGATTTCGGTCAAGTGGCAATGTGTTCATAATGTCCTCGAGCGCAAATGCGAGGACACAGCACGTTGTGCTTATAATTGAATTTGGTTATGATCAGTTTCTACTTGACATTTGTGTGACGTGAATGAATGCATGTGTTACCTTCATTATCGTTTTATGTGGTTCTGGTGTAACATTTTTGTGGTGCTTAATGATTTTAATTTTAAAGTTTGATTGATAAAGGAAAGTGTGTGGTTGTCTGATTTTTGATTCATAGAAAAACTATATAAATGCACAAAAGTCAGTAGACAATTCGAACTCGAAACCTCTTGATAAATGAACAAAAGTATATATAATCGATAGACTACCACCTCTTCTGCGAGAGACAGAAGTTATGTAAATTGTAAATGATAGAATACATTATGTAACCAAAAAGAAAACAATACGTATAAGAAACAAAAGGAAAGGGGCCATGCATCATGAATCACTGGAACAATTTATCAACCAGAATAAATAGCAATTGAATTTAGGGTACGATTTTGTTTGATTCATAATATGAGTACATGACAAAAACCCTGATGGAAACATGTTAATGCGTTGTCAAACGTACGATGCCCATTCCTCTAAATGATAGAACTGCCTCGACACTAGAATATTCTACATAGATGCTTACAGATTTCAATAAAACAAATTGAAATGCATAAGAGGTTTAGATTCAACTTCGAAAGATAAGAGAAATCTACGTGCCTAACTTGAGAAGACTAGTTGGTTCATCGAGTGTAAATGACAATATGTTCTTTTGTGAGATTATGACGACGTGTGTTTGGTTCTATATGGCGTGGGTGTTCCTGTTTTGATACATCAGTGATGGCGACAGAGGAAGTTTCCTAGGTGCATAGATTCGGACAGGGCAACATCAATATATGAGATGTGTTAAAGTTCGCATTTTACATTTTTCCAAGTTGAACTAATTACGATCACCAGACATATGTACGTACGTACATCCATCATGCAAGCTACGTAATACAACGTACACTCATGCAACTTGAGTTGTACGTGCATGTGTGTGTGTTGCAGATACAGAGCAGTACGTACGTCTGAGTTCAATATGATGAATCTGATGTCGAATATTATTTGACTGAAAAGGTTGGTTGATACTCGGCCCTTAGTCTTATGAAGACAATCGTGAGTGTCCTTATGTTTCATGTTTTGCTAGGACGTAGTTCCCTAGCCCATTGCTTTTCGATTAGAATGGTCCCATTCTACTCGATTGGATGTCTGTAGTTAGGTCATTGTTCGAAATGTTGTGCCTTGATTAATACAAGCACTCGTTTCAAACTTTGATGAAGGTTCTGGTTCAATCGATGTAATGAACTATCACAAAATAAGTTTTATTTTGTATGAGCTGAGTTTCTTATTTCTGATGCTCGAATTATTGTGAAGGACATAACAGCTGTTGATAGCAAAGGTCCAGGACATTAAGGAGGATGACACAAATAGAAAACCCTACTGATCCACATCCACATATTGTAGATATTGAGGAATTTGCAATTAAAGAACACAACAAAGGTCAGAGGCTAAATCTGAAAGTGATTTATGTGGCTGAAGGATACTATCAAGTGGTGCCAGGGAGTACTTACCATTTGACTACTGAAAAAAAGACTCTGAGACACTGTTTAACTAGCTTCAAATTCATAGATATACAAAAACATGAGTAATTATTAATATGTAGCACTGAACGCATAACTAGTACATGTGTAATATTACAAAATCAGATTGAACTTTGGTACAATAGAGAAACAAGTGAATTTCTTAGTACCAGTGTCTTAAGCTGATCACACTTTTCTACATAAAAAATTTCAAGTGACCTGAACTACATATTTCAATTTAATCTAACGAGTACACTTGAATAAAAACAGATCAGTTTGAATAACTAAGTTTTCAATCTAATGAAACTAATCCTTAAGGTTTCATATGACTCTTAAGAGAGTAAAAAAAATTAATGGTTATATGCCTTGTTTTCCTTTAAAAGTTTCCAAGTACTCTTATTCATTAAAGACACCATACCTGCAATATCAATTTCCAACTTATTATGTAATAAGAGTGAGAATAAGACATTCTTCAAACTTGTTATCAAAATGACACAGCTGTGATATACATGAACGATAATTATAAAAACCATCCATAAAATAAGTCATCTTATTCTAACCACCAGGATAAGGACCAGTTGCCAAAAATCACCTATATAACAGTTAACACTATAAACAGCACTAAATGACCAACACCATCTAGCATCGACTACCCGAAGGCTGCCCTTAACCTATCATAAACAGCACTAAATGACCGCTGTCATCACTTGTTATCGACTGAACACACCATTAACAAGCAAAGATACCATTGTCAAAACTTTCAGTTAGTACTTAGTATTTACACATTGATGTACTTTTAACTTATGCAGTAAAAATATGTGAAATCACCAGAAAGGAAAATAATTCATGAAAACAGTCTCTTAGATATTTCAGATGCCTACGGCTGGACAATATTTACAAAGAATAAGAGAATTATTGTTTAACAATCCATTTGAATATTTTTTAACTTGCGCAGTAAAAATATGTGAAATCACCAGAAAGGAAAAGAATTCATGAAAACAGTCTCTTAGATATTTCAGATGCCTACGGCTGGACAATATGTACAAAGAAAAAGAGAATTATTGTTTAACAATCCATTTGAATATTTCAGTAACTCTATGAAAACATTACCCGAGTATATCTACTTCAGAAACACCAGTTTTCTCCTTGAACGAATTAAGAGCCGCTGAGGAAATGTGCAATTGCTTTATCTGTGTCATTATCATACATAACCAATGCCTCGGCAACACTGTCAGATGAAAATCCCATTTCTCGGAGGAGATTGTATCCATCAACAAATCCTTTAACCTGAATGATATGACAAGTGACATTTTTCACTAAGAAGGGTAAACGCAAAAATATGTACAAATGTTCCCACAGATTTAACTGTACTTATTAACATCAACAAACAGAGCAGAACTAACCTTAGTTGGATCGTCTCCATAGTTTGCAACAGCAAGCGGCACAGCTTCACCTCTTAACCCTGATGCTATGTACTTGCTCACAATAGGATCTGCACCAGCTCCCTGAAAGAAAAACTTCGATAACTTAGGCAATATTTATTTTACTGACAGGCAATGTCAACAGTCTTCCAAATACCCAACACTCGCAAGCAAACATCAACAACAAATTTGTTCTCGTCAAACAATGTGAAATTGTTCAAAAGTCAAAACAACATCACGCCTACAGTATATATAAATGAGGCTAAAGGAAAAGGATAAATATAATGAAAAATAACTAACAGGTGGAGTAGAGGTGGGTTGTGGAGGCGGTCTAGTCGGGAAAAGGTCAGAAACAACTCTGGTCCAGTTTTGTGGATCTTTGACGACTTCAGCCATTATTCTCTTCTCAAGTTGAAAATCAAACTCAAAATTACTCCTAGGAATATCTCCTTCTTGTGACAACAACTGAGGCTACAATTACAAAAATATCGAATCAAAAAGATACAAAGAAACACATGCTATGTATATCAAATCACACTAGAATCAATTTATCAAATGGGGAAAACATACAGGAGGCGTGATCCGGTACTCTGGTTTTATACCAACCCTAATTCCCATACCTGAAATTCAATCAAGCAAAAAAATCAAAAACGAATTAAACAAAAAAGAACAAACTGGCAGCTAAATAAATAAATAAATAAAATACTTGAAGAAGTAAAAGGGTGCGATTGAGGAGGTGCAGCGGTCTGGTGGTGAGAAGTGTATGGAGACGCGGGGTGGGAGGGTTGACCGACGGTCGGGTAAAGTGACGAAGACGATCTGTATGCGGAATTTTGTGGCGATGTATACGGCGCGGGAGTTGTCTTCCTGTAATCGTAATCCATATGTGATTAGGGACGGAACCGGTCGCGAAGGAGCTGTCTGTATGTCGTCTCGACCTCGACTCGATCGAATAGCGAATTCTAATTTATACGGTTGTTTTGTTGCTGCGTAAACGCGTGGCGAAGAAGCCCGTTTGAATTTTTTGTTGTTGAATCGTATGGGCTACATTTGGGCCGGCCCGGTGTCTGATTTTGCAATGAGTATATTTCAGTAGTTAAATATCCATTTCCTAACATAGACACAAATAAAAGATAATTATGAGTTTAACTAGTGCGTAGGATCTGGATCCGGTGTAGCGCAGTTATTTATTGCGAGCGTCAAACGACGTCATTTTGAGATTATTTACTATAATCTTATATAGTTTTGGATGAACTCTTTATCAAAACTATGTAGTTTTGGATCGCTACAAATTGCTGTTGTAACACCTGATTTGAATCACTAATGCGTACTAGAAAATTAATAATTATATTTTTTATTAAAAGTCAATTATTGTTTTTTTTTTTTCGATAGCGGTTACATTGGGCACAATTCATAGAAATCGTATACATGATATCTATTCTAATCATTTGAAGCTCTGGTCACAGCAACGGACATCCAACCCATAATCGACAGCATCAAGCATGCATGTCTCTTCCGCATAGATGAAGAACGACCCTCCAGGAGAACATCAGGAATACAGGCGAAGAGCCTCCACGCATAGGTGGAGGGGGCAAAAGTCAATTATTGTTAAGTACAGTAAAAAATTTAATAGTGATTGAGTGATGGTGTGTGGGGATTGGGGAGGCACCAGTTTCTAATTTGTAGTTGTATGGGAAAAATTGTGGCCACATGCATTTTCCACATTTTGCGCTTTGTAACTTACTAAACCTAATAATATTCTTCATCATCTTCCACAATTATTTATCTACTTTTATAATGCACATGTAATTGATATCAACATCTTGTTGCAGGAACACAGCAGTTGACTTGATAATTCATCGTTCGCTGTTCTGCACATGTCATTAGCCATCCCACAAGCAATCCCAACTCATCTTAATCATATTCCATCAGTCATGCATCATCAACAATTACAAAGTTAAATCAGCCTATGGGTGATCGAGTAGATGGACATGAGTATAAGATCATATAAGATCGTGAGTTCGAGACTTTACTAAATACTCAAGAGGAAAATTTCTTTATACGATCGAACCAAGACTAGCAGCTGAATTTTTCGTTCCAAAAAAAGTCTAATGAATAACTTTTTAATTATTTGGCTTTTAAAAGGTATAAAAATTTATAATTAAAACTAAAATAAAGTATTTTTAAATGTTTTCCCTCTTATTTATTTATCAATTTACTGACCAGGTTTTAGGCCTTTTTCATTAAATTTAGATGGATGGAGGAAGAGGAAGAATGACATTTATTGTGAATGGAGGAGAAGACAATCTGGGCTCCTCCAAGATCTTGACTTAAAGAGGTAACCTAACCTCAATCTTGCATCAGCTCCATGTCCATGTATACTCATTTATTTCTGGGTTTTATTTTTTTCCATCCAACCACTCAATCTCACTAGTTGTCTCAATCTCTCATTTTGGGTAAATTCTTGTTCAGTGTTTCGAACGTTGGGATTTTGTTACTTGTTTTTAACAAATTTGATTGTGTGTAAAACGGCTACTTTTTCAACTAATTAGCATTTTAAAAATTTCTGATTTTAATTTTTAGTTAATATCATCCAGGTTCAGCTGAATTTGATCAATTGAGCTGAAACTATGAAGATTGGATTCATTCTGCTGGTGGTGGTGCTCTCAGTGCTGATGGTCAGCCATGGCGTGGCTGACCCAGTTGAAGATAAGAGTGCATTACTAGACTTCATCAACAATATACATCACTCAAGGCAATTGAACTGGGATAGAAATCTTTCCGTTTGTAACGGATGGACTGGTGTTACTTGTAACAGCGATCATTCAAGGGTTATTGAGCTACATCTACCTGGTTTGGGAATAAGCGGTCAGATTCCTGAAAATACATTGTCACGGCTTACGGCTATTCAGATCTTGAGTTTGAGATCCAATGGTATTACAGGCTCTTTTCCTAGTGAATTTTCAAAGTTTGAGAACTTGACTGCATTATATCTTCAGTCTAATAAGTTTACTGGGAACTTGCCGTTGGATTTCTTTGCTTGGAAAAATATTTCAGTTATTGATTTGTCTTATAACGGGTTTAATGGGAGTATCCCGAATACGGTTTCAAAGTTGACACAGCTTACAGTTTTATATCTTGCGCATAATAATTTATCTGGGGAAATTCCTGATCTCCAAATCCCGAGTTTGCGAGTGCTAAACTTGTCTTACAACAATTTGAATGGATCCTTGCCACAGTCTCTTAAACGATTTCCATTGTCAGCATTTGTTGGGAACCACATAGTGTTCGCTCCGGAGGATTCACCTTCACCAGCCCCGGATTTGTCACCTGGTTTTGACCCGTCAGCTGGTTCGAGGAAGAAGATTGTATTAGGGGAGCATCTTCTATTTGGTGTCATTATTGTTGTGTAACATTAGTCTTTTTTTTGATTGCTGTCGTCATGATCCTTTGCCGCTCAAAGAAGGGGGTGGCGTGTTGCCTGTGGTCAAGTCGAAGAAGAAAGATGTTCCAGCAAAGAAAGGAGTTTCGGAAAGCCAGAATAAGAACAATAAACTCATCTTTTTTGAGGGATGTAACCTTGCATTTGATCTTGAAGATTTGTTAAGGGCTTCTGCGGAGGTGTTGGGGAAGGGTACCTTTGGGACTACTTATAAGGCAGCTTTAGAGGATTCGAACACAATGGTTGTGAAGAGGTTGAAAGAAGGAAGTGTAGTTAAACGGGAGTTCGAGCAGCAGATGGAACTTGTTGGAAACATTAGGCATGAAAATGTGGCATCTCTCCGAGCATATTTTTTCTCCAAGGAAGAAAAGCTCATGATATATGATTACTTCTACACAGGAAGTGTCTCGACATTATTACATGGTAAGTTAAAACTTAGTTTGCATATTTTAGCCTTTTCAGGTGATTGAATATTTGGTTGAACATTTTTTGATGCGCGAAATTGTCACAGGAACGAAAGGGGAAGGGGTTTATGGTCTGGATTGGGAAACAAGGCTGAGAGTCGCTGTGGGAGCAGCAAGAGGCATTGCTATATCCACTCAAAAAATGGTGGAAAATTTGTCCATGGAAACATAAAATCTTCTAATATTTTCCTCAACTCTGAAGGATATGGTTGCGTTTGTGATCTTGGTTTGGCAACAATGATGAACCCAGAACCATTAGGCCCACGTACCACGAGAGCCAATGGTTATCGAGCCCCGGAAGTGACAGACACGCGCAAATCAACACAATCTTCAGATGTTTACAGTTTCGGTGTTTTGCTACTCGAGCTTCTAACTGGTAAAAACCCAACAATAAGTTCATCTAATGGAGCTGAAGTGGTGCCATTAGTCAGATGGGTTAACTCCGTGGTACGAGAGGAATGGACTGCAGAAGTATTTGATGTGGAGCTTCTAAAGTATGCAAACACAGAGGGAGAAATGGTGGAGCTTTTGCAGGTTGGACTGACTTGCACTGTAAGAATGCCGGAAGAACGCCCTAAAATGTCTGACGTTGTGAACATGGTTGAAGATATTCGGAGAATGAGTACAAGGCCATCATCAGCTGGAGTAAAGTCAGAACTTACTACACCAAATCCGCTAAATATTGAACTAGGATCAACTTCTGCAGCCACAAAATTGAAAAGCATCATCTGCATCAGTCAAAGCTGTTGCACCTTCCTTTCTAGTTAATTTTAGTTGATTGGTTCTGGTTTCCAAATCAAATTTCAGACCTGAATAAGATCAAAGGTCAGTTTAACTAAATGCGCACTTTTGTAACTTAACTACAAAAATAGAATGTTATATTTGCTTACACCATCAGATGTCTTTGTTTGAGACACACATCTATACACTCTAAGGATGTTATTATCTATCAGGTAGTCTGTAAATTAGTACATATCTTCGATCTCGTTCCTGCAAAACGCTATATATTTGCTGGCCGGCGGCCGCAACATGCGACATAAGCTGTCGTTCCGTAGAACCAGAATAAGGATAGGTTTATAAATGGATCAAGTTGGAAATGAATAAGAATGGTCACATGGAGTGGAAGTTGCTGAAGTTTTAGCTGTCACAAAAATGCTGGAAAGTCACTTCTTCATAGCATTATTTATAAGACTTAAGACCATCTATCATGTATCTAACAGCTCGGTCGTACCAAAGACAGCAATATAATTCCAGAATATTGATGGAATCTCAGTTCCATCATTTCATCAGCAGACAGCAGCAATGCAAAAGCTAAGCTTTCACCTCCTTTCAAAAACACCTTCACGACGTCGTTTTGAAGGAGTGACTTTTCGAACCGGTTCAATTTGTGATAATTTGGGTTTGGTTTTGAAAACCGTATTAATAAGTAAAAACGCGTTGCGTGAAAATGGCGCAAGTGATCGGTTGGCTCGAGTAGAATAATCAAATTGACTCGACATTCCTTGCCGGTCTATAAAGCTTTTCTTTCTTCTCAACCACACGATTCTCCGTCGCAACAATCGACGCTCTCTTATCAACTCCTCCGTCGGACGATTCGATCTGAATCGTTTCAGTCATCTCATCTTGAGGTGTGTTTCGATTCTTTTTAGGTGTTGTTTATTAATATTGCTTCAAAGAATGGATCTGAGATTTTGTGTGTGTGATGAATTTGTACTTTGTAGGTTTTGAGAATGGCGTCTAGGAGGATTTTGAAGGAGCTTAAGGATCTACAGAAGGATCCGCCTACCTCATGTAGTGCTGGTATGCTTTTTGTTATCTTTGATTTTTATTTTCCTATTGATATCATAAATATGTTATTATGTGGCTTTGGGTTGTAGTTTTTATTCTCTAGCTGTAAATGTTTTTAGCTTGTAAAAGTCTGCTTTGATATCTCTTGCTTTGAAAATATACCAAGTAACAATTTTTTAGACTTTCCTTGTTACTGTTGTCACAGTTGTGTCTGCTACTAACTAGGGTGGGATCTTAAAAACGACCTTTTAAACCTTCATATACAAGAAAATGTGTGCACAAAGCAGTAGATTCGACTTAGTGCTATTGTACAAACTTACTAATACCAACTTGTGTGTGTGGTTTATGTTCTACTAGAAGAAATAGTTGTAGTTTCACTATTACCTAATTCATGAGGTTTCTAAAACTCCGCTAATTCTGTATATTGGTATGAATAAATATTCTCCAGGCCCAGTCGCAGAAGATATGTTTCACTGGCAGGCGACTATTATGGGTCCTGCAGGACAGTCCATACTCTCTGGTGGTGTTTTTCTAGTTACCATCCACTTTCCTCCAGACTACCCATTTAAGCCACCAAAGGTACTTCATGTGTCTTCTACTTATGGTTTATCAAATGCTCTCGGTTCATTACATGCATGATGCATAATATTTTTGGCTCAATTAGAAGTGTCCTATCCTGGGTTCCTCAGTGTTGTGCTGAGATTACATTAGCTATGTAGGCGTCCTTCATGGATATTGGAGTCTTTGTACTGGCAATTGTCTATCACTTGTTGGGAAATATAGATATACCTGAACTGTAAGCATGCAATATTTATCTCTGCGTAGTAAAATGTCATCTCTCGTGGAAGCTATATTTGTGAATAGGAAACAGGCTTGTATTTTTGGATGAATGCATGTTTATCTCATTTTCCCTGCAATTCCTAATCTATTATTTGCATATGATATTAAACCTTTCATTTCTTGCAGGTTGCCTTTAGAACAAAAGTGTTCCATCCAAACATCAATAGCAACGGAAGTATTTGCCTGGATATTTTGAAGGAACAGTGGAGCCCTGCTCTTACAATCTCTAAGGTATTTAATGTGAATATTTTGTTGAATGATAGCTGATAAATCTGGAGAATTTCTTTCGTTGAGATAATGTAAAGAAGACGATCGATAAAAACAAGATTTTGGTATTTTGATACTAAATTAGTACTCGTTTGAGGTTTAATTTTATGTGCTGTTTTTTGATATAATAAGTTCATAGGTCTAGTAATTCATCCAAGTATTTAAGGCTTACATGATTGAATTACACTAACTATTAATCCTGGGGAAATTTTTGATTTGGTTAACTGACAGCCTAATATTTTTTCAGGTACTCTTATCCATCTGTTCACTGCTGACTGATCCCAATCCTGATGATCCCTTGGTGCCTGAGATAGCTCATATGTATAAGACGGACAGGAGCAAGTATGAAACTACAGCACGTAGCTGGACTCAGAAGTACGCAATGGGCTAGCTTTGGAACTGTGTATTTGCAAAGAAATGTCCTCACCAATACCTTGGTGGTAGCTCCTGAAGTGTATGAATTAATCATTATATTTACAAATGTCAAGTAAACTTTTGGAAATGTGATTTGGATATTTATAATCATATGAATGCACTTAGCATTATATTCTCAAAAACCCACCTAATAAACTAAAATTACAAAAAACGTAAAGAAAGAGTGGCAGGTGATGGGCTTAATAAGGTCAGGACAGCCCAACTAAACATATCAATATTCCATCCATCATTCATTCCTCATCTTCAAACTGCAGCGCAGTCGTCTTATCTGTAAAACGATGTCCAAGTCGAAGAAGCAGTTGTTGGCGTCAGCTCCATGGAGAGGCGGAGACGACGAAGCCGACAAATTCGCCGGTGGAAAGCTGAAGGTAACGAGCCAGGCAGGCGGTAACTCGACTATGTACGTTCCTGGTAAAAACAATTCTAAGAAAGGCGCTGCTGATGATATCGCATCTTCGCAAACTGAGATCGATCCTGAGCTCCGTTATAGCTTCCAGAGAAATTATCAGGTATCACTTTCCTCCTACCTAACTGCGAGTATTGAGATCTTAATTTTTAAAGACGGGTTTTTGTATAATTGATGAAAATTTGAAGTGGATAGGTTAGAAAGTAAATAAAGTATGCTAATTTGTACAAAACCATACACTCCAATTTGAACCATAACTCTATATTGATCTTGACTTATTATCTGTTACATATATTAGGGCCGCTGTGTTTTTGTTTGAGGATTTTGTGTATCATATGATGCTGAAGGATTTTATGGAATTTGTTGTCAGTTGAATACATTGTTTCGTTATTTGTTTTTACAATGTATTGATTTTCTCATTTCCATTGGTTTCAGTTTATTCAGCGTGTATTTAGCATTGACACCATAGTCAAGCCTCTTCCTCCAGCAATGGCGTACAACGTCTCTCGCAACTTGAGTTTCTTTACTCGCATTTTCACACAGTTCTTCGGTAAGTCTCTGTGCATTGTCTTTTTTTGGTCACTGATTTTCTTTTTAAAACTAAATTAGTTGAAAATTAATAGTTTTTTGACCTCGAGAAGAATACTTGCGTTCATGAGAACATTCGGCTTGTTGACTTCTTAATTTAGAAGTTCCTATCCTTGGTGTCTAGGGAATTCTTTAAGGCTTCACTACTGTTTACTATGTTATGATCTGTGATCACGTCTAACTGATTATTATATTGGTTTTAGAGTTCTAAAATCTAAGATGGAGGTTTCAGCTAGGTTTGTATTAAGCATATAAGATAGTTACCCAGCTCCTTATTCTTCTCATGTTTTATGAAGCTAGCAAGAGTGTAGTTTTATTTGGTCCTTGTGGGCTTCTTCTTGTTACTTATACTGGTTTGTTTTGAATGGATAGTTGAATGGGCTGCTTCAACAGTGCAACCTGCTGAATATTTTTCACCTCTTTTGCAGATCCGGAAGGAATAGCAAATGCCCAAAAGTCTCTAGGCATTGGACAAGAAGAAAGAGTCAGACGTGTTCGTGACTAATAGTTGGTCCTCTCTCTGTATCTCTTGGTTTCGTTTATATTCTGTTCATTTGCATATCATCTTGGTCTTGACATCATTTGAAGAATATACAATCATGAAGTAGATACACTTTGTAAAATTGAATACAATGTTGTTTTTCTATATCTGGTCTTTTCCGATTTAAGACCTAAATCTCCCGTTGCAACATAACATAGTATTGCGTTTTATACTATTTGGATCACTGGTATAAATCATAACCCTAATTTCTTGACACTTTTTCCTACAAAGATACCTTTGATATGAGAAAAGGAACTAACTAGCATGCCTTATGCAAAATGCATTTTATTACAATGCAAAAAGGGTAAAGTCCTGTCTCATTTATTTCTTTTACAAAAGGAATAAGATGAACATACATAGCTACAACACTGTCATTTCATGTTTCAACAATATCGATCTCTCTGAATTCTTCCGTTTTAGTACAAATCGAAACCTTGTTTTTTCAACCGCAGCTTTAGATTTCTTAGCACTTGTAGTCAACTTCATTTTCTTTGCTTCGGAACACGAACATTTCGTATTTAGATACGTGACGAGCAAAGCAAAAAAGGGAAACACACAAAGAAAAGAAGAAAAAGGAAAGAGGATAAAGAAAATAAAGTAAAAAAGAAGAGGGTAAGGAGAGGGTATATGATATGAATGAAAAATAGCATATGGCCAGCAATAAAAAGATGACAAAAACATGGAATCCAATCTTGCAAGTCAAACCTTTATGTCCCAAACCGTAACAAAAGAAGTTAAAGCAAAACACAACAAACACAGAAAATAAAGACTCGTGAGTTTGTAAATGCAAATATAAATAACGTAGCACTACTTGTCCATACCTCGAAATGGGTGTGCTACCGAAGCAAAGCTGAGCTTAACGGAGGAAGTGAGAATTGATGCTTGGAAGGTAGTAATATACTTTATATAAAATGCGCGATCAAAATATTTTATTTTAAATTTTAATAAAATATGTGATTGAAACTGAACAGAAAAAGACGAAAATATATAAGAAAACAAAGTAAAGTTAATAACGAATTAGTGAAAGAGATGGATGGTAGAAATGTAGTTTTACAGATGTAATTTCAGGTAAATAATTTACTTTTGTTAAAAATACATCAAATTTATTAAAAATTAGACATCACGACATACTTTAATAATAATACAATAGTTAAAAATACATCAAATTTATTGAAAATTAGACATCACGACATACTTTAATAATAATAAAATAGTAAACAACGTATTTATAATTATTTATGATTTGCACGACGGTTGAATGAAAGGCTTCGGTGTAATAGGGAAAGACGTGATCACGTGAGAGAAGACAGAGCATCACGTGATCATACTGTGCCCAAAGTACTTGTTCTGAATATAAATGCAGACATAGATAAAGTGAATGAACAGAACAGAGCCAAAGTGTATCATTTTTCGCACTTCAAAAAAGCAGAGCTTTTTCTAAATTTCAACCAACTACCAAACTCCTCCGTCCTTCATTTCAACACACTCATTTGCTCTGCTTCGTTACTTCATGGAAACGCTCAAGAATCTTAACAAGTTCTGGTGGAGCTCTACTCTACTTCCGACCACCACCACTTATGACGAGGAGGAGGAAGAAGAGGAGTCGTTTTTTGAGCTGGAAATTGTAATGCTTAACATTAAAACTAAACGAGATGATAACACTGCTGGCAGTGGAGATAAGATGGAGAATGAGGGCTTGAGTCTGACTTCCAAAGAAGTTAATAACAGTGCCACCGTCAACGGTGGAGGCAGAAGGGTTGTCCCAGTGGAGCCTGATCTGAAACCACAGTTAAACTCACCGATTTCAATCCTCAAATCAGCTCCCAAGTTCAAAGTCTCTTTATTCAGAAAACACACTACCACCACCAACAACAACTCAGATCTGAATCTCAACTTAAAACCTCAACCCAAACTCGTCGACGAGGAGCTTAAAGCCGGTACAGCCACGATTTCAACTCTCATGAAAGAAAACAACAGCCCAGTTCAAAAACAGAACACGACCAAAATCGAGGACTCTGACACTGCGTCAAAACGCTTCTCTTCCAAAGACGTGATGAACAAGTACTTAAATCTCAAACTCATCAAACCCCTCCACTTAAAAGTCGCTAAACGATGCAGAAGTGTCATTACCACAACCACTACCACCAACAAGTCTAAGCTTTTCGAGCTGAGTGATGATTGCTCTGCTGCTTCCCCTGCCCCATTGAAATCAAGATGTTCATCAGGCGGTGGTGGTGGTGGGTTTAGAGTGGCGTGCAAGCAGCTGGGGAAGAGCAGATCTGCGTCATCGATGGTGGGTAGTCGGAGAGAAGAGTCACTTGTAGTGGCAGAGCATGATGATGGTGGAATACAGAGCGCCATACTTCACTGCAAGAGATCATTCAATCCTCAAGAGGTAGCAGCACAAGTGCACAACCCACTTTCACATTTATCATTTTATTTGAATATTTTTTTCATAAATTAATTAAATTAATATATGGTGCAGATGATTCATCAGTACTCTCCAGATCCAGCAGTGATTCAGGAGATCAAGAACAACCCAGTAACATCATCTGATTTATGAAGAATGCATGTGATGTTATGTTAGTGTTGACTGATAATAACCTAGTAGCAGCTGAATGCTGACGTGTCTGAAGCTGTGTTTAGGGTTTAGAGTGTTTTGTGTTGTAAGTAGAGTAGTGAAGTTGATCTGTTGATGGTATTGTAGGGAGCACAACACCAACACATAGCGATGATGTTATGGTGATGTGATGTTTCAGTAAGAAGAAGTTTTAATGTAAATTGTTTGTTATAAATGAAAAGTGAAGAAATATGAGTTGTTATCGAGTAGGGTTTTGAAAGTGAAAAAGATTTCATTTTTGATGATGCTGAAATGGTTACTTTGGTATTCTGCAAAGTTATCATTTCACCTGTGAAAATGATATTTTTTAAGTTACTTTCATGGGTCAAAAGATGTTCTTTCTGTTCATCTATCAGACTTATATAGCTTTGGTGTTGCAGTGCAGATTCCAACTAGCCTGACCTCATTCTTTGACTCTTCCTTCATGCTAGCCTTGTACCTTTTCTTTGTTCAATTTCAACCAAACCATTACTTAAGTGCTATAATTTACGAGTTCAATCGACTTCATCTTGATGTTTATTACTACTCCTAGTACGCAGTATCTTGGTCATTTGAAATACATGAGACAAGAATGGGATAAAAAAGTCCAACAAGAAGGTCCCCCACTCATGGGTTTAAAGCTCAAATTTCAAAAGACACGGCAGCCCGTAACATTTACTTTCGATGGTGTCTAATCTAAGCTTACATGTCGGAAACTGCTTATCCTTCTTAAATATGATCACGTCTAATAGCAATTCCACTTCTTAAACAAGGATCACACATGCTGACATGCACTGTGCTGTTTTGCTATACAAGAGTTACAACTCCTCATTTATGTTTAGTTTGAATTTCAAAGGCAGTTCTACCTTCCACTTCCACATACCTTCCACTTTAAAATACTCACCTTCCTCATATTTGAATGTATTCTACTGTCACTGAAATTCATTCATCATGGCCAGAAACCAAAAGATTAGTTCTGTTCCCTTGCCTGATTAGATACATGCTAAAATACATTCCTATCATTTTGGGGGCTGTTAAATCAAAACATTTTCATGCAGCTAGTTCATTGAATCTCATTCATCCTGTACGACATGAATTGATGGAGAAACGTGAAAGTGAAACACAACGGCAATAACTGAAAAATGATTCACTGTATATGGTTAAGGTTAGGATTATATGAGTTGATTAGGGGAACATGGAGACACAAAGAGCATAGGGTTCGGGTTAATGTTGGTAATGTGTCTGATTACGTACATAATGTTTTACTTGTGTGGCTGAACCTGCACTTCTTTGAAAATAAGATACCCTAACTCTGCTTGTTTATGTTAAATTTCAAAACTTGTGCTGTCTGACCTAATTAATTTGTTATAGTATTTTGAATTGTCAATAGACTTAATACTATAAAGATTGCTGAGTCACTGAGAATAATTAATGTTACCATTTCGAGGTTACCAAAGAGCATACATGGTGTTGTCGCCCCAAATCAATTCAAGACTTCATGCTGCAGATTATGCTTCTTAGCCTTCTTTTGGCCCAGCTTTGATCTCAACTGTTACCCCATATTATGAATCATCTCCTGTCTCACCTGAAACTCTTTCAAAAACAAATATTAACAGTTCCGTACTTAACATTCATATGTCAAGAGGGGTAATACAACTGCTTAGGAACACATTACAGATATCTAGTCGAAGCTCGTTATTTTTTCATAAATAGTTCCCTTTTTTATCATCAAGTGAAGATAAAAACAAAAACACAGTACCACGACACACAAAGCTTGTCATTCTTAAAAACAAAACCATTCAGATACATATTATTGGCAAATGGTTCAAGATTTTCTTCCCCCATACCATAAATGACTTTCAATGTCAAAGAGGTAACTTAACAAAGATTCTTTGGCATCTGGCCAGCTGCTTCACAGGTAGCAACCGCAACCTTGAGTCCTTGACTAGTTAGTACATTACTGCGCCAGCTTAGGTTCCTTCGATTCTGGCTCATCTATCTTTTTCGTAGTAATAGCCTCCAACGTCTTGTAAAACTCCTCAGGCAGAGGCCCAGGTCGGTGTAGCGGAACATGCTTAGGGACTGGAGCATCATTTTCAATAACTTCAACCTCGTGGTCATCAGGGACACCCCATGGGTCCCATTCTGCACATAAGAAATTCACAAAAGACACACATCAAGTAATGTTTCTACACTAAGATTCAACAGCATTCACTCTAAATTGTAAGCCTAGCTAGGTTCATAGCAATATGGGACCTCGAAAGAAATATGAGTGAACGATTTCATTCATTTGGTTTGCAAGAAAATTTAAAGAAAATAAAACACGATCAACTGTTACCACTCGAATTTCCATAGAAAAACTCAGTTTCCAGTTGTTTCTATTTCATATTATTTCGAGTTGAATGAAAGGATTAGAAAACAAAAAAGATGGCGCATATACATTTTGACTGACCATAGAAATCAATCAACAGCATGTAAATTCGAGTTCACTACAAAATCTACCTTACAAAATCAGTACTTGTTATTATCTCGAAGCAATTCACAACAGATCTTACTAATACTCGTAATTCATTACCTATGGTGTAAAATTAGGTTATTGAATTCAATCGGGAACATATAACAAAAGCTCACCAATCATTTTGCCAATAAGGGTGAGCTCATCACGAGCCTCTTCAATAAGCTCCTCAACCTGACCACAACCAAGTCGCTTCTCAATAGCTTCCCAATCCTCTTCCTCCTGACACACCTTGAGCCTATGTCGAGTGAAACTCTCAACAGCCTTTCGGTACCCTTCATCTTCAGGAACAGCCTTGATCTCATTTAGGGTTTTGCTATAAAGAGAGATAAGTACTTCTCTAGCGTTAGGAACCACATCCAGTCCGACGATCCCAGTCGATTCCTTCACTTTCGCCATCAACGGCCGCGCAAATCTCCGGAGAAACATCTTCGTCGTCGTCGCCGAAACCGATTCGATCTCGGCTCCGGTTGATTTTCTCATTTTTGTATTGGGCTTGGTCGTTGTGGAAGTGAAAGCCCAATACCGATAACAAAGCCCAAATATTTTTTGACAAGGTGTGTCGCTGAATACCAATAACAACGACGTCGTTTTAAATGTAACACTTAAGCGATCGCATCTTCTTCGGATGAAAAGTAGAATCGAATCGGATCGCGAGGAGTAAGGATGGAGAACATGAAGTACGCGCAGGAGTTGGTTCGGGAATTTCTCGTCTTCCGAGGATTTCACAAACACGCTTCAATCCTTGAATCCGAATTATCGACTGATATCGGCAAGGGTTTTCAAGTCGATAAGCTTCTCAATTTGATCTTCGCAGAATACATCCCAAATTCCAACTCAAAAGTTACTTTCTTTAACCTATTTTTTCAAAAACTATTTCACATCCACATCCGAGACTGCTTATTTGGATACATTTTTGAAACTGGAGGGTTCTATTTTGAGATGTTATATTGTTCATGCTGTTCGATCTGGAAGGGTTGAGAAGGTTGTTGAGTTTTTTGGGATGAAAGGTAATGAATTGATGCTGCTCAACAACCCTGATTGGACTCCCTGGTTTGGTAGGTCAGTTTTTGCATTACTTTGTTGTTTTGATTGTTGTTCATTTTGTTTCATTTGTGGCGTGTTGGTGGATAAAATGTGTTAATGTGTCTGCTGCAGCTATTCCGTATCTGAAGGATCCTAATTTGGATCCTCGGTTTAAGGTTTATTTTTCGAAGGAGTGGTATGATGCGTTGCAGCTTTCGGTCAGGAACTTTTTGAGTGCGGTCTTTAATGGATCTCATATCCTTTTGTTACAGGCTTCCGTTTGATTACTCATGTTCATTCACTAAATGCAGTGTGCTTAGTAGCTGAATGCTTGAAGTTGCTCACATATGCTTTCCCATTGATTAATGATATTAACTTTGAAGCCTTGAACAAAAGATTGTGGTTGTAAATGTGCTTTCTTTTGTCATGCATTTTTGGTAACTCGTTCTTTAGGATGTGTAGTAGATGATCTTTTAGAACTATATAATGTCTTTTGAGCGAATGTGTTTGCCTTAACCTGTTACGCCTCCCAGCCATTCTGAAAATCAGCACAGAGAAAAATACTGTTAGCCGCCTCAAGAAAGACATTAAACAACTTAATCAAAAATTGTCTCAACTCCAGGCCTTGTTGGAGGAAAAGGAGGCTCAGTTAAGCCAGCAGAGAAGGTACCAGACTTAAAAATTATTGTATTGGTTGTTACTCTCTTTGCGCTGATCTCTGTAACATTGTCGTTTTATTTATGGATGTTTTTGATCTGTATTTTGAAGTGTTTCCGCTCCAGTTTTGGATGTTAAAAAAGGCCAAAATGGCGAGGCTTCACCAAGTAGCGCCAACTCCCAAACGAGAGGCATTCATGAAAAAGGCTCACTTTCATTCACGGTATACCAAGGAGCTGCGACCTCTTCAGCTGTGTCGTCCGGCAATTCAGAGGGAAATCAGGATGACAATTATAAGTTACGACAGAAGTTCATCCCATTCAAGCCAAATGATAGCAACTGTTCTCCGTCAGATGCTAGCGGTGGAAGATAAACTCAGTGAAGGCAGTCCCCGCACTGGTATGAGAAATCTATTTCATTAGATTTCCGATATTGCACGTGGTAAACGTACATAGGTTATAATCCTCCAAGTTTAACTTTTAGTGTGAAATTTACAGGTTAGGTTTAGAATTTAGCACTGCATTTACCTAAATGTTCCAATACAAGCGCCATTTTGTTCTATCTTTAACCAATTTCGTTAGTTTATTCTATAGCGATACTGGAAATTATTCTCCTATATTAAAGGGAATATCGCTAAACTAGATGATTGATGCTTGGTATGTCTGGCAAAATATTGAAACATCTGTTCTCGCAGAAAATGCACCAGAAGAAGAACTACCGGAAGTTAAAGTAGACTTTCAGGTGATATAGCTTACATTTCTTTCTTTTCATGTTAGTGCATCAATTCTTATTTATAATATTGTTGTAGTATTGTTTGTTTAGCAAGACTTTAACTCCAAAACTGATCAATGGTTCCAGGAGACGTTTCTAGGTCACACTAGCCCTATCAGTCGGTGTCGTTTTTCATCTTCCGGAGACAACATTGCTAGTGCATCTCTGGATGGTACAGTGAGGTTTGTGCCGGACATAGATATGCTATAAGTTTTACCTTGGTGATATCATTTTATCTGGATTTTGGGTAGAGCTTTCGTATGCCAATGGATTGAAAGAAGTATTTCGTGACACCTGTATATGTGTTAATAACAATATCATTTGCAATTGATGTCTGAACTGTGCCATCTCTTTGTTGGCCCCTACTTTTTATCAACCCCAAAGAATATGGACATATGACCCAGCAACTCCATCATCAAGGAATGCTACCATCTATTGTGGAACGGAGATAACAGCACTCGATTGGGATTGCAAGTCTGACAGAATTGGTGAGTTCCACTGGCTTAATTATTGTGCATCAGTGAATGTGATTTATAAAACAATGTAAGTTGCTTTTCCGTTTTCCTGTAACTAAATTTATATTCTTAAAATAAAGCTCCTGATAGGCACTGCTGATGGAGGGATTAAGGCATGGAATGTCGACGCAAAAAGAGTTGTGTGTGATTTAAGCACACCGAAGGCATTTCCAAGGTTTATCACGTGACTATAAACACTTAGGCCTTCATTTTTTATTTTTTGTATTGATGAAAGTTCTGTTACTGGATGAACACTTCAAGTTACAGGGTCTTAGACATAAAATGCAGCCCTGTTGAACCCATCTTTGTTTCTGCTGCAGCATCTAAAGGGTACATATTTCTACTCTGTCATTATAGTTGCCTTGATCATTATCAAATGGCAATTTAACTTCAAGATCCTATTTTATTCGATATAATCAAGTGTATACTTATAAAATTGTATTTCTGTCTAGTAGAAGTTCGACTGTGAGTGTGATGGTGCAAGATCAGTGTTCAAAAAGGCGTCGCCTAGGCGAGCGCCTCTCGCCTAGGCGTTCGGGCGATGAGGAAAACGCCTCTGGGGGCTTGAGGCGAGCTTGATCTAAGAGGCGGTCGCCTTTGACGCCTCGGCAGCCGCTTCTTCGCCTCTCGCTTGAGTCGCCTCTTGGATCTTTTAAATTTTTTAATTGAAACGGTGTCGTTTTGGGTTAAAGATAGGGTTTTCAAACATCAGATTCACTTACCCAAACTTCAAATTCACTTTCCTTTTAAAATTTTATTAATTTAAACTTTATACGAAGTCTGCTAACTCATTTTAAATTATATTTATTATTTATTTTAATTTTAAATACATTGTTATATAATTTTATATTTAATATCACAATTATTATTTTTATCCGAAAGGCGAGCGCTTTTCGCCCCTCGCCTCTCGCTTTTCGCCTATGACCATTTTCGCCTTTTATCGCTTTTCGCTTTTTTCATCACTGTGCAAGATTGCCAGTAATGATGATGTTTTGAGATCAGTGCCCAAAGAGAACCTGTTTATGTTACTGATATAATCTGTCCAAACAATGCTAAAAGTGAAGTCTCACCAGCTATTTGGCCCCTTTTCTTTGTAGTCATGACACTAATTCAGTTGATAAGCTTGGATTTGCTTCATTGACTGTTTGGAACATGAAGACTTGGAAGGCTGTGGTATGTTTTTCTGTCGATCCATTCAGTTTCCAGTTTGATAGTTTTTTTTACATTGACCTACTGTTGGTGTTAATGAAGTCTGTCCTTCCTCTGGGGGAGGATCCTCCAGCAATCACTTCCTTATGCTTCAATCACAATGGGAAAATTTTAGCAGCCTCTGCAATTGATGGGATGATTCACATGTTTGGTATCCTTGATAAAATGAAGAGAGTGAACTATTTTTGTCTGATGCATATAGTGTATTTCAAAAGCTTCTGTCGTTTTTAAAGTTTGATTTGGACAACTCAGTGCTAAATTGTGAAATGGGATCATTTTACTGAATTGCTAAATTTCTCAGATTTGGCTGTTTGTTATCCATTAACCTTTGAATAATATGTTTGAACTAGGAGGCACACACTTGTATTGTCGGAAAAAGTGTATGTGAATATATGTATAACCCTCCTTAACCAGCTATAAGACATGGCTGCTGGTCTTCAAATCACAGGATGGCCTGCTCATGATTCTGCCATTAGCTCCATTCTCTTTGGACCTGATGAGACGAGCATTTTTAGCCTGGGTTTAGATGGAAAGGTACCTCTTCACCTGTAGTTTATGATTGACTCCTTATTCCTAAGTAAAGATTTCCACGATGTTTGTTACAAAAGATACGAACACAGCTAGTCTAATAATTATTTTTGTTCCAGATATTCGAATGGAGCTTGCAAAATCCAGGTCAAGTACTCTGGTCACGAAATTGTAGCAGGTAATGTATGGGATATTGATTTCAATGATTAATCTTTCAGGATAGATATTGGTGGTGATTAGGTATAGCCTTTTTAATATTCTCTGATCGGAGAGGTTCTAAATTTCAAATCCTATAGTGTTACTACTGCGTACTACATTGCGGCTATTTTGATTTTGACAGCCACAATGCTTGAGTTTCTATTATGCCAAACTAGTTAGCATGTGTTGTGTAAACATTCTTCATTAAGTTTCTGGAGCATCGCACGTAACGTACTTGGTTTTTTTATTCTGTAAAACAAAGTTTTTTGTTTTTGAAAATCATCTTTACATTAGGTTTCGTAATGCACGAGCTCAAGTTGTAGACATGAAATGGCACTTGATGCTAATGGAAAGAGACTGTTAGTAACATCAGATTTGGTGAGAGCTCCTATATATCAGGCAAGTGACACGGACAAGTTTATGTTGTCATGTACCTCTCCAACTCGTTCCAAATCATCAAGCCTGTGTTTATTTTCAGGTCCAGGACCATACGAATGGGATGAGAACTCTACCTCACAGTGCAGCCATAACAACTGTAGATTGGCATCCAACGCTGCCAATTTTCCTCACTGGATCAGCAGATAACTCAGTCAGAGTAACATCTATATTATGACAACACTTGCTCGTGCGACAAATCGATATGCACTTCTTCAAGTGTCAAAGATACTAAAAGAGGAGAAACTCAAACTTTCCCTCAAGAGTGTGATGTACATTTAGTGTATCTTATTTAAGCAAAGCAACAGTGGCTGCAGCACTTTGTACTAACATATACAAATGGAAGAGACAGTAAGCTTGAGAAAAAACACCTAACCTAAATGTTAGACAGCTTACTGAAATGCAGTTCACATCAACTAAACTAAATGTTGTCCAGGTCATGGTAGGTCCAAATCTATCTAAAATAGATAAGAATTACAGAAAATAATTTATACTACACAGTATCTTATTTCTGCAAACGCAGTCGTTTAGATATTGTCAATTGAATTGATGCAAACAAGAAACACAGCAGTTGTGTTGTGCCCTCAATCTCTCCGCCAACATCAACACCATTTCTTCAACTGCATTACTCTGTCTCTAACTCTAACATTTCCATCAACCCTCAAAAAAACAGAGAGATGGCTCAAGTGTTAGCATCAGCAACCGGAGCAGTTCAAGCCTCATTGTCGTGTCCACTTCGTCAAGACCGCTTCAATATTCTGCTACCTTCTTCTGCATCTGCTTCCAGAGTTCTCTACCATGAACCCAAGAAGAGTCTGAGGAGTAGGAGCTTCCCTGCCCGTGACATTTCCATTACTGCCAGGAAATCTGCTGCCCTTGACCCTGAGCTGGAGGTTTACTTTTGCTATTGCTACTGTGCTTTTCTGTGTTAGCTAACCAACCAGATCTGTCTGTTTCTAGTAGATTGATTTTTTAAGATTAATTTAGCATTTTACATTTTTCAGTTGAAAGATTCTCATATACATTTTTTGTGGAACTTGCTTGATTTTGTTAAATATGTTTGTTTTTTTATTTTATGTATTATGCGGGGAGTAGAGAAGCGAGCATTTTCAGCAATCATTGGGGATTCATAAGTCTGAAGACAGGTCAGTCAGCATGTGGTCAAAACCCGGTGTTAGACGTAAGACAAAGATTGTTTGCACGATTGGACCTTCTACAAATACAAGGGAAATGATATGGAAAATGGCTGAGGCTGGAATGAATGTTGCAAGACTCAACATGTCTCATGGAGACCATGCTTCACATCAGAAAGTTATTGATTTGGTTAAAGAGTATAATGCACAAGCTAAGGATAATGTCATCGCCATCATGCTTGACACCAAGGTTATTTACAACACTCTCATAATAAAATTTCCTGGATCTGACCTGTGTGTTTTATCACTCACCGATTAGTTTGCTGTATCTTTAGGGTCCTGAAGTTAGGAGCGGAGACTTGCCACAGCCAGTTATGCTCAAAAGTGGTCAAGAATTTACCTTCACTATTCAAAGAGGGGTTGGCACATCAGATAGTGTCAGTGTCAACTATGACGACTTTGTGAATGATGTAGAAGTTGGAGACACGTTACTTGTTGATGGTATGTATTATGCGCATGCGTCTTTTATTTATTTCTTTCTCCGTGTCATGTTAAACAGATATGTGACCTGTAACTGTATGGCATTGGAAAGCTCAATACATACTTCTGTACATTTCAGGTGGAATGATGTCCTTTCTGGTTAAGTCCAAAACTGAAGATTCTGTGAAATGTGAAGTCATAGATGGAGGGGAACTGAAATCAAGAAGACATTTGAACGTCCGCGGAAAAAGTGCAACACTTCCTTCAATTACTGGTATTGTTTGACTTCACAAATATCAATTTCAGAGTATTTCCCCTCATTGCAAGGTTCATTGAACTCTCTGTAAGAGCCATTTTTTACATACTGAACATTTATTTGTGCAGATAAGGACTGGGATGACATTAAATTCGGAGTAGATAATAAAGTTGACTTCTACGCAGTTTCTTTCGTCAAAGATGCACAAGTAGTCCATGAATTGAAGAACTATCTTCAGAGTAAAAAACATTGCTGCTAGATGTTCCGCTTAATGTGTAAATGATACATACCTCTCTAATACATCTAGCTTAATTTTTCTGCAGGCTATGGTGCAGATATTCATGTTATTGTTAAGATTGAAAGTGCTGACTCGGTTCCTAATCTACACTCCATTATTACAGCATCTGATGGGGTAATTACATAGAACTTCCACTTCAATTTAAGTGAGTACGATGGTTGATCATCATAGAACTGCGGTACCTTTTTTGCAGGCAATGGTTGCCCGAGGGGATCTTGGTGCTGAGCTTCCTGTCGAGGAGGTTCCACTTTTGCAGGTAACTCTCGGTTTGTCAGTATATAGAATTCATAAAAACACATTTCGTATGATTCATAGAGTTTCTCTATTCTAGTCAATTATTTTATAAAACCAAGCAATAACTGAACACATTTTTAATGTTATAGGAGGAGATAATAAGGAAATGTCGAAGTATGGGTAAAGCTGTTATTGTGGCAACGAATATGTTGGAGAGCATGATTGTCCATCCAACACCAACTCGAGCAGAAGTGTCAGATATTGCAATTGCTGTCCGAGAAGGTGCTGATGCTGTAATGCTTTCTGGGGAAACTGCCCATGGAAAGTAAGTTTTATCAATTTTCCTAACTACTTTTCACTAACATGAAGTATTGGCTATTTTGTATCAACTCTCGCAACTTGTCTTTTTCCATGCAGGTTTCCATTGAAGGCGGTTAAGGTCATGCATACAGTATCACTACGGACAGAAGCATCCATTGCTACTGGCCAGATGCCAACCAATCTTGGCCAGGCTTTCAAGGTTACCCTCATACATGTTCATAAAAATGCTTGTGACTGTGCATACATTATTGTCGTCTATCCTCTTTTGAGTTACTACAGAAACTGATAAAGATAGTGTGGAGTGCAGAACCACACTAGTGAGATGTTTGCATATCATGCAACAATGATATCCAACACTCTCGGAACTTCCCTTTTAGTCTTCACCAGAACAGGCTTCATGGCGATTCTACTAAGTCATTATCGGCCTTCTGGGACAATATTTGCCTTAACCAATGAGTGAGTTGTTTACCCTCGAGTTGGTTTCTGATCAAGTATTAGCTAACCAACTATTACTGACATTTTGGTGTATCTAATAAACTTGGACATCAAAAAGTTTGATTTGCCTTTTTGATAATATACTAAAGTTTCTCGACTTATACTGATTATTTAACATATTGTACATGCAGCAAGAGAACTCAGCAAAGACTAGCCTTGTATCAGGGGGTCTGCCCAATTTACATCGAGTTTTCAGATGATGCTGAAGAGACTTTCAGCAAAGCTGTCACTTTGTTACAAGTAAGGCACAGTTTTACCAAATATACCTAACCTTTTTGGGTTAGTCTTTTCATTTATTTGATGTGGCACTGCTTATCACTTTCAAATATCTGAATATGTAAATAATTCTTTTTGCTGATGATGAACAAATGCATAACGTGCCTCTCAGGATTTCCATATTTGTCAGTTTGCTTTGTTGATTAACTACTATCTTTTGTTCAAGAATAGAGATAAGCGCAGAAAGACGTTTAAGGTGTAAGAAAATTTTAATATCATGTATTTACTATCTAACTGATCTTTGTTTCATTATCCCTCCGATAGGACCAAGGACTGGTAAAGCAAGGAGAAGAAGTTGCGCTTGTCCAGAGTGGTAGACAGCCCATCTGGCGATTCCAGTCCACACACAACATTCAAGTGAGGAAAATATGACACTTCAAAAAGGAAACGAAAACAGCAAATGCATTATCTTAGCTAGATAAATTGGCACATCAGCCCTCCGCTTAACCAGTTTCACATTGACCAGCTCAGATGCAGCTTTTCAATAGGTGTTATATAGTGCTCTTTTTTCAGTTTTCATGAAATGGAATGTCTTTAGGGTTCTGAATTGAGTTTGTAATACTTACATTGGTTTTCTAAAATAGCATTTGTTTCCGTAAATTTGCATGGATTAATTGACGAGATTCCTAAAACAGTTTCTGTACAGTAAAAAATAAAGTGCAATTTTTCGGGGTTCCCAAAAGCTAAAATGATTATCAAAACAATGCTTCTATCATTCTCCAGTGGCACTGAAGCATATTGTTCCTTCACGACTTATCAGCTTCAAAAAGACATAAAGGTTCAGGCCTTCAGGGTGATTTTTAGCTCAGACACCAGCCTCATGACCTTGGATGGTAGGATAAATAAGTCTTTGAACTGCTCAAATTAGTTTGGCCTGCATAGCTACCTTTTCCACTTCTGTCCACCACTCTTCATCATAGACGTCATCCTTGGTTTCCTCCTGTATAACAAAACATTAAAGTCAAGGAATGGGCTGCATCTTAATGAAGTGGCGATGGTGAGATATATAAAGTGGTATGCAGTGCTGGACTTCCTTTGTGTAAAGAACCAATGACAATGCAAACAAAGTTTTACACGGGTATATATGAATTTGAACAAAACTAACCACTGTACTGAGTTGTAGCATTTTCTGAGTGTTCTCTATATCTTCAGCAACTTTTATAACTTCAAGCCACCATCCATCTTTTCTACAGCTGTCTGTGACTGAACTTTCATGAAGTGACAAACTATTTTCCTCGCTGCTTTCAATTGGTTGGGGTTCTGTGTTATTCGTCAACTCCTTGCCAGGCTCAACACAACCAGAAAACATTGCACTATCAGGGAAGACCTCAAATGGGATGGGCCGCACAGGGGACCGATAGCCTAGAATTTACAACAATTTTCATTACCTGCTGTGAAACATAAAAAGGATGATGGGGCTGGGACCCAAACTGTACCTCTACAATCAGGATCATGACATTTCTGGTAATAAGTTGCCCTTCTCAAGTCAATGACATACATTACTGTCGCAATCAAATAAAGAAATTTCCTGTCAGTGTAGGTTCAAATTTACAAGGAACAGCGCCAAACCAGAAATTTAACCAGATATCATGGTAAGAGTAGGAATCCATATCTTCTATTGTTTATTAGGAATGAGTTTATTTTTAAGAGATTAAATATTGCTAGCAAGTGAGGAGGCAGATAATCACGCCTCCATGCATAGGATAAAATGTAAAAACAGTAGAATTCAGTGCAAGAGAAAAAATAACAATACTATGGTTGCTTTTATGTTGCCTCCCAATTCTCTCGCAGTATCTATTTCTGGACATGGTATAAACCATCAGTCCATATTCTGAGAACAAGTACCAGCTCTGTATTCTCCCTGAAAATGCAATAATTTATCAGGAGAGTATCTTCATGAAATTAACAGCATTGAATGAACAAAACTAGAATATATGGGGTCCCTTGCACATTCCTTGACTACAAAATTCTGTGGTATTGAATCCCCTGGTAAAATAGTAAATTACTGGCCATATGTATGATAAAGTCCAAACTCAATTGAAAATTCATCAGTTAATAAACCAACAAAAGACACTAAACATAAAATGAAGAAAAGGTGAAAAAGCCCAATGACAACAGTTAAACAAACATCAACTATCACCTGATACATTGCCAATGGTCGCAAGTTTTTCCACATAGTCATCCAGTGCTGGAAATGGTGATTTTTGCATATAATGTGTGCTTGATACAGCGCTAGTAAAGGCATTCAGCGTATGTTCTTGAATATTATTGATGTACTGGATATTTTGATTTACCTACATCGCGATGAACATTAATATACACCAGTTAAAAATATTCGAATGTGTAGAAAATGAGGGGAACAAACCCTTTAAAAATTAGGCTGAGGCAATTTCAATATACTATAGAAAAAACAAAACATATTTAATCACAGTGCAATGTTGGCACGGAAAAAAATTAAATATTCATCAAGCGATACCTCTGTATTGAACTGAAGGGTCTTTATGCAATCTGCATCCATTTTACATACTAAGAGTGTCTTGCAATCCCTGTCCACATTGCATATTAAGGACGCCATAAACATATCTTCTTCGCACTGTCACATCAAAGAAAGAAAAACGCACATATAAAGAACCAGAAAACCTTGGAACTGATATACAACTTCAAGCTAATGACAAGAAAAGGTCCCAAATATCAATGATAGATCTAATCAATCGAACATCGTTACTTTACTATTCACAAAAGATTATCAAGCTAATTAAAACAGTCTGATAGAGTTTTCCTAATGCACATACCATGCTGTTTACGTTATTCAAAGTATGAACATCATACCAAGTCCTTGCATTTGAAACGGCCAGTTGGTAAAAGCACAGAGCTCTTCCCAGCTTTTGATGATAAAGGTAAACGAAAGCAGCGATTTCTAGAATACACAGCGGAGTCCACAAAGAGCTGTCTCACAGTCCCAGAAGAATTCGAGTCTTTGCAAATGAACAACTTCTGGAGGCTATCTTCATTATCAGTTGTGTTATTAATCCTAGAGCACACCTAATCATTTATTGTGAGAAATAAAAATGTGGACAGAAAAAAAACTATGAGCAAAAATTAAATGTAAGACATTTGAACTTTGAAGTCAGCAAAATGAAGATACACATATTCACTTTTATAGACACAATGAATACCTCTGCTACAAATGCACCAGCATGTATGTTATCTTTGAATGCAGCATCCGGTACTCGGACAATTAAGTGACGAGAAAACTTATCTGCTCACAAGTCCAGTAAATAACCCATAATCAATACATCAGCTCTCAGCTAAGATTCACTTGAAACACAGAACTAATCAGTAATCATAATAACTGCATTATCTTCCTGATTTCAAAAATGGAAGTGGATTAAATGCAAAACCATCATCTAAACTACAAAGTACAACTGTGTATCAACCAAATTGTTGACTGTGGTAAACAAATAAATAGACATTACACCAGCCAATGTAAAAAGATATGCATATATAATGAACTGATATGAGTGAATGACACGCAATAAAACTATTCACCAGTTTAATCTTCCAGATTCAGATGTTTTACATCAACCACCAAACCTAATTAATATTACTAGTTTAACCTTTTGATTCATTGTGTTGCAACTGGATTACTTTGCATAAAGAGCTAGGCAGAAAAAATAAATTAAACAAGTACGCAGCCATCTCTATACATTTCTCAACAGTTACACAAGGCCACTGGAGAAAAAACTGCATAAGCAAAAAGAGTAACATGTTCAAGAGATGAATAAGGACGAAGGTGGATGCATCATGCTATGTTTGCTTTCGAAGATATAAATAAGGAGAAGAAAATCAAACGTACATGCCTTCAGTGGAAGAATCAAGTTCAACTATCCAGTCATCACATCCATGTATAGTGTATTTTTCACGAAAAGCATCCATGACTACTTTAATGAGTAGATCAACCATTTCATCCCCATTCTTATCAAGATTATCTTTCCAATTGAACTCCAAATCAAAATATAGATGGCATGGTAAACCCTGAGAGCATATGACGGATGAGAGGTGAAAGGAGACACCAAAGCATGAAAAGTAGATTGACTATAATAATATTATACGTCTGGTGGTCAAAACAAATGCACCATGGCTGGAAATAATCACCTCTTGTATGACTTCATAATGGTGTCGGTGATTCATGTTCATTTGTTTGTATCTGAGAATCATAAAAATAAGAAACAACTACAAAGTAAATTTAAGATTCCCATTGATTACAATTTCCCCCCTCAGAAACAATATAAATGACTTTAAAATATTACCTTCGCCAGAACTCCTTGTACGATGAAACAAGGAATCTTCTTTGCCCACTAAAATGATCTTGATAACTAAAGGTACGAACATTCGGATGCTTCTTTGTGAACTTCATTGCTTCATCTTGTCGCGGAAATGTGGCCCATACATCCCTGCTCAAGGATCAATATACAAAAAGGCAGGAACAATAAGAATTTTAGCATCCACCTTTTAGCTGTTATTATTTAAATTATTTGACCAGTGCAGATTACCTTGGAGACTCGAGAGTCGTATGGTCGGCAAGATCTGAACGTATTTCATGTAACAAACGCAACAAACGAGACTGCCTTTTCGGAGGAACACCACGCGGAGATCCATAGAAGACAATGGGTGAGAACTGCTTCCTGCTACTGGCTTTGTTTGATTCAGTTGGTTTTAATATGTCCTGTATAAAAAAGGTCATTTCAAAAAATATCACAGCTGAGCTATCATCAAGCGCTAGCTGATGCCGAATCACATATATGTAGCACAAAGAACATTTTAGCAAATGTGTGTACTGTGTACTCTAATGAAAACATGAAATCCATATGAAGTTCATAACAGGTATGCATATCAATCGTGCTATATGGTTCAAAATGTACACAATTCAAAGCAGACATACTTTTGCATTATTAAGTCTTCTTTCCACAGATACGGATGCTGGACTGTCGCTTTTGCTTCTTTTTCTTTCTCGAAGTGCCGATTCTGTGATTCACAAAACAAGGTCATTATCATTACAAATTTAGCAATACACACATTTGCTGGTGTGTGCAATAGTCAAGGTCAATAAGGTTAACTGAAATGTAGGTCACAATGATAATCCGCAAAAGAGAGAAGAAAGGAGGAACGTACCAGGAGGATTGATGCCGCACTTGAAGCATTCGAACAATCGATTTACGTCGTCGTCCATCCACGCCTTTCACTCTTCTCTTCTTCGCTATTCCAGTTTCAAAATTAGGAATTTGAAATTATTTTCAGTTTTTGATGCTGTAAATTATTTTATATTTTAAATGATAAATAAATCTATAATAAAATTAAATAAAAATTAGGAACTTGTACAGTGACAATTGAGCCCTAATATCACAATCGACATTTTCCTCTATCACGGTCCAACTCCGATTTGTAGTCTCAGCTGCAGATCGATTAACAACTAGGTGGGCAGCTTGTCTCTGATTTTCGTTTAGGTTATTTTGACATTCAGAATCTGGGCTTGTGATTGTATGTGTATGCAGTTGTTTCGTACCGTGCATAAGTGTATAGTTGATAAATTCTTGCAAGGTGGGATTTGGAATTTGTTGATGATTGTTTGGGATTTATTGTCTGTCATCTGAGTTTGAGGTTGCCTGAGAGTTAATGAGGAAATTGTGAAAAAATTATTTTCTTTATGTCAAGTATTTTCGGATGATGATTTGTTAGATTGAATTGATTCAGAGGCAGCTGTGGTTCATGGCTTCTGGAACAATAGCTCAGCTGGTGCCGCGAGTAGCCGTTGCAGTATATTTAATAAAAGATGACAGTAAAGTTCTTTTAGGGCGCAGGCGTTCCTCACATGGTGACTCTACCTTTGCTCTTCCTGGTGGCCACCTTGAATTTGGTTAGTCAACTGCAGGTCATATCTCCATCCATCCTTATATGCATAAGATTTAGTTTTTACTTATTTCTGGTGAAGGCGAAAGTTTTGAAGAATGTGCTGCGAGGGAAACAATGGAGGAAACTGGTTTGACTATTAAGAAGATAGAGTTGATGACTGTGACCAACAATGTCTTCGCGAATACGCATTATGTGACTGTGCTTATGAAGGCTACATGTGAGGATCCAGAGAAGCCGCCAATGAATATGGAGCCGGATAAGTGCTATGGCTGGGATTGGTATGAATGGGACAATCTTCCTCAACCACTATTCCCTCCCTTGGAAAAAATGATCAAGGCTGGATTATCTCCCTTCAGCACCACCAACTAATCCATCTTAAACCATTTTCGGTTAAGATGCAGAAGCCAACCCTTAGTTGATAGAATTTTGAAGTAGGGATCTCACTATGCACTGGAAGCTATATACTGCTTACAACTTCTAAATTGCTGGCTAAAGATAATGGAGACAAACAAGAAGCAAGATTTCTGAATATAAAGGATATTTCATTTGCTTACCTGTAAACTGCTGGTTAATGATTGATGACAGAATCAAGTTTTACAGAAGATTACAAGCTTAGGTACATTAAACCATGCTACATAATATTTTCAATACATGGATAGTTTCGTGCTTCTGCTTAGTCCACCTCCTCCATCTTACTCTCGTCAGTAGCTTCTTCCAGAGCAGGCATTTCAGCATCTTCCTCAACAGCATCATCTTCTTCAATGTTGAGCCCAAGCTTAAGCATCCTGTAAATCCTAGCTGCAAAAGTGTTTGGATCATCAAGGCTAAAACCAGACTGGAGCAGCGCAGTCTCAAAGAGCAAAATCACCAAATCCTTCACAGATTTGTCATTCTTATCTTCCTCAGCCCTCTTCCTAAGCTCCTCCATGATTCCATTGTCTGGGTTGATCTCCATGGTTTTCTTGCTGGACATGTAGGAGCTCATACTGCTGTCTCTCAAGGCTGGGCTTTCATGATTCTCTCCATGTTTGCTGTCCAGCCATATTCCCCGGTCACCAAGCAGCAAGGAGAGTCCACGATCCTGTCCGATACCACCACCTTTTCCACTTTGTCACCAAGGATGTCCTTAATGGTTTTGCACAGATTCTCAAATGACTTTTTCTTCTCCTCCCGCTTCTTTTTCTCCTCTTCACTTTCCTCATCAAGTTTCAACCCTTCCTTGGTGGCCGAGACTAGCTTCTTTCCATCATACTCCTTCAGTTGTCCTACAGCATACTCATCAATGGCATCCACCATGAACAGAACCTCATAGCCCTTCTTCTTTAGCCTCTCCAGGAAGGGAGAGTTCTCCACAGCTTTCCTACTCTCACCAGTGATGTAGTAGATGTCTTTCTGCCCTTCCTTCATCCTGGTTACATAGTCCTTCAAGCTCGTCATCTCATCACCGCTTTTGGTCGAGTAGTAACGCAGCAAATCAGCCAGCTTGGCTCTGTTCTGACTGTCCTCATGGATACCCAACTTCAAGTTCTTAGAAAAGGCTTCATAAAAGATTTTGTAGTCTTCCTTATTCTCGGCAATCTCATTGAACATCTCAATGCACTTCTTCACCAAGTTCTTCCGGATCACCTTCAGAATCTTATTCTGCTGCAACATCTCACGTGAAATGTTGAGAGGCAAATCATCAGAATCCACAACACCCTTGACAAATCCAAGGTACTCAGGGATCAACTCCTCACAGTTGTCCATGATGAACACCCTCCTAACGTAAAGCTTGATATTGTTCATCTTCTTTCGGGTGTCAAAAAGATCAAAAGGAGCCCTTCTTGGAACAAACAGAATAGCCTTAAACTCAAGCTGACCCTCCACAGAAAAGTGTTTCACGGCAAGGTGATCCTCCCAATCATTGGTTAAACTCTTGTAGAATGAAGCATACTCTTCCTTGGTGATCTCTTCAGGTTTACGCAACCAGATTGGTTTCTGCTTGTTAATAAGCTGCCACTCATGAGAAACCTCCTTGATCTTTTTCTTCTTTTTCTCAGACTTGGAAGTTTCCTCCTCATCCACATCCTCAACCTCCCCTTCAGCCTTTTCTTTCTTAGGTTCCTCATCTTCCTCATCATCACTAATTTCTTTCTCAGTTGTTTTCTCCGTCCACAGGTAGATCGGGTAGCTGATGAATTCCGAGTGCTTCTTCACCAAATCCTTAATCCTCCTTTCCTCCAAGTACTCCAGTTGATCCTCCTTGAGGAATAGAGTGATTTTGGTACCTCTACCAAGTGGTTCACCATTAACATCACGCGTTACTGTGAACGAGCCACCAGCCTGAGACTCCCATACATACTGTTCATCATCATTGTGCTTTGTAGTAACCACGACCTTATCAGCCACCAAATAAGCCGAATAGAAACCAACACCAAACTGCCCAATCATGCTAACATCAGCTCCAGCTTGCAACGCCTCCATAAAATCCTTAGTTCCTGATCTAGCAATCGTGCCGAGGTTATTAACCAGATCAGCCTTGGTCATCCCGATCCCACTGTCTATAATGGAAAGCGTCTTGTTGGCTTTATCAGGCACGATTCTGATGAACAGCTCCGGCTGCGCATCCAGTTTGCTCTTGTCCGTCAGACTTTCATATCTGATCTTGTCCAACGCCTGCGCATGCATCCAACTCTCACGATCAGAAATTTACTGAAAATCAAATCCACAGCTACAATAAAATTGCATCAAACTGGAAAATCTGGTGACCTAATTACGACAATAGCAGATTGGAATCGACTTAAACTGAATACAGTGTAATGAACTGATGATGAGGACTTACATCAGAAGAGTTGCTGATCAACTCACGGAGGAAGATCTCTTTGTTGCTGTAGAAGGTGTTGATGATAAGGCTGAGAAGCTGATTGATCTCAGCCTGGAATGCGAATGTCTCTGCGTCGGCCATCTGAACGTCCGCCATGTATTCACTGATCTCCGACTAGTTCTAACTAAGATGTGAAACTACGCTTACGGAGATGGTTGATCGAATAGCGAGAGAGAGCGAATGAAACGATTGCGAATTGGAAGATGATTTTCGTTGCTGATCTATTGGACTGAGAGATGAAGGTCGAAGAGGGGAATATATATATATACATGTGAGATGCCGAGTGCAGAAGGTTCCGGTGCGTCTCGGTTTCTGGACTCTTCTACTTTTCTCTGGCGATTGCTTCGCGCTTCTCGATTTGTATTTTTGAAAATGAAGCAACGGTACCGTTTTAAGATTGATGTTTGTAGGTACTTCTCCTATCTAGAAAGTACATGGACTTCCCAATTTTGTTGTACTTCACTTTTTGTTACACAGAGATTTTAAGCCCATCAATTTTGGGCCGTATGTATGGTTTAAGGCCCATTAAAGTCATGGGTCGGCCCTGTATGGTTTACGGAGAGTCGAGCGAGATTCATAAGACTACAGAAATGCATGCTTTAGTATGGTTGAGGTGTACGTTTACGTGACGAGGCGTCAGACCCTGTGCAAGGCTTGTGCTAGGCTTGCGCATTCGGTTGCTGATCTGTGCGCAACGTGAGCTGAAATGTTTGGATCATTTGAAGATTTTATACGATGGTAAGGAATTTTAACTGACGAAGAGCTTTTATAATTTCAAAATCGATGAGTGCTGATTCAATGTGGGAGCATAGAGTCAATATATTGGAAGTCCATAAATCTATCAGCCACTCAAACATGGCTGCAATCTTGACACGAGATGTTGACGACATCCGACAAAAGGCATGCATTATTATCAAGAACCAGCGTACAATAAATAAACAAATGAAGACGAAAAAAGAGACAACATGGGTGTAAAATATAACTGGAAATGATAATAAAATATCGCATGACACTGATGGTTGTAACTCTTGCGACGTGTCCTATTAAACACGCTTCAATTTAAATCCGCCAACCTTCTTCTTTCCCAATAACTTAATAATGACTAAAAAATGTAAAAAAATGACTAAATAATGTAGTATTATAATTTTTGTTTATAAAGGATTTAGTAAATTGAGAGATATCTCATATGTATACATTTATTTTTTTAGATTCATGAAACTCACCTTGGTCATTCATTTGACTAGTAGTTTTATGCACATATAAACGTGCATGTAATTAAAAAAATTATTTTTATGATATAGTTTATATGAAGTGGGTAATTATCATTCAAAATATGAAAATATAAAATGAGGCGGGGTAATATGGAAGGTGAATTGTGGCTTCAAAAGAAACCGTCAATTCACCATTTCCCGCTTTATATATAGGATAGATTAATTGCACGGTTAACATTAAAATTGATTTTTAACTAATTTGATTACTTCGTCTTAGTAAAAAATGCACCTCTTCCTAAAACATTTACAAATCAAATAAAAGATAAAAATTAGCATTTAATTTGTTTAATTTAATGCTAATAATATGGCGTCCAAAAGCGGAAGATGTTAACATAACCGTATCTGCGTGTACAAAAACCTCCAAAAACGAATCACTTTCATATTCTTCCACACTCTTCCTCCTTCCTAAACCATTCCTCTTCCCAAACCTTCGCTCAGCTCCAACCGTCGATGGCGTTCGGAACCTCCGCCGCCACGACGTCATCCTCCAAAACCTACTCCTTCCCCCGCACTCAACTCCACCATTCAAAACCCACCATCCTCGTCTCACCAGCGTATCTCCTTCTCCCGCCGATATCAACACTCGGCTCCGCCGTCACCAAATCAGTCACGAGGAGAATGATAATGAGGAAGTCGATTGCCGTTTGCTTTGTCCTCGAAGAGGCCGATAGACGGACCAGCAGAAGCGGAGGTGTAGAGAGTAATGAGACGAGGCTTGCGGAGTCGTCTACTACGGCTGATGTGGTGGAGAAACAGCGAATCTCGGCATTGCGCGTAGCGGAGAAGCGTGCGAGGAAGAAGTCGGAGCGGTTTACTTATTTAATCGCTGCTGTAATGTCCAGCTTTGGTATCACTTTCATGGCAGTCATGGCTGTTTATTACAGATTCTCCTGGCAAATGGAGGTAATGCAATTTACATTTACACTGCTATTTCCTACTAGTAGTTTGTGTATTCTTCCTAGTATATGAATTGTGGTTTTCTGGATGCTGAATTGTTTGCTAAATTTTGGATTTATAGGGCGGAGAAATTCCACTAACGGAAATGTTTGGCACGTTTGCCCTCTCGGTTGGAGCTGCGGTGAGTTTCATCTATTACTTTCTTGCTTGAATGGTGGAGATTCTGAATGAATCTGACTATAATGTATTGGGTATTATGAACATTTGAAGGTCGGTATGGAGTTTTGGGCAAGATGGGCTCATAAAGCGCTTTGGCACGATTCTCTCTGGCATATGCACGAGGTACTTATCTAATAGGTGACTGCATTGAGTTTTATTATCCATTATAGAGTTGTGTTCGCAAATTATAATCAATGCTGCTTGCTGCGTGGGACTGCAGTCTCACCATAAGGCTAGAGAAGGTCCATTTGAGCTCAACGATGTCTTTGCCATCATCAATGCTGGTCCAGCTATTGCGCTCCTCTCATACGGCTTCTTCCACAAAGGCTTTGTCCCTGGGCTCTGCTTTGGTGCTGTAAGTGTTCTTTGTTTGCTGCTCTCACCGGTGCGCTCTGCTAGCTTTATGAATGCTGTGTTTTGAACTTGTGTTGCTTCAGGGCTTGGGAATAACAATGTTTGGGATTGCCTACATGTTCGTCCATGATGGTCTTGTCCATAGGAGATTTCCTGTTGGTCCCATAGCTGACGTTCCTTACCTCCGAAAAGTTGCTGCAGCTCATCAAGTAATTATCATTTAACTTCTTTACATAAAGATTGACCGCAGTGCTCGAGTCAGTTGGCATTCTTCATCAATTTATTATTGACTTGATTTTGGATGTAATGTCTATTGTAGCTGCACCACACTGAGAAGTTCAATGGTGTGCCTTACGGATTGTTTTTGGGACCAAGGGTAAGCTTCTTGTGAAATTATTTGTCATTTGATTGCTTTATGTGTGGTTTTTTTGTATGCAAGTGACTGTGGTGGCTTCAAATATGAGGCTGACATTTCAAGTCGGGGTGTGATTCTCAGGAATTGGAAGAGGTAGGGGGATCAGAGGAATTGCAAAAGGAGATTGAAAGGAGGATCAAGTTGTCAAAACCCTCACAGTGATACGTGTAAGTTATGATCATGGGTGTGACTTTTGTATCGTATCTTATTCTCCGTAGAAAGTGAGAGCAGTAGCTAAATCGCAACAAAAACAAGTGTAGTTAAATTACACTCGTTTTAATCTGAGAAAATGAGAATGAGAGGTTTTGATAAAGTTTTGATGTCCTTTGTTTGATGATAATTACGAGCTATGACTCAAATTTGTTTGGTGAATCTGGTGGATGCAAGGTTCTATCCCAATTTTAACTCAGAGTCAATTTTGTAGCATCATGGTAGCAAACATGTTTTGAAGAGTTTTTTTTATGAAAATACAACACTGGATGATAAAACCTAAAAGGACATAGATCAACTCAACAACAAATCCTGGAATCTTGGGCAGCAGTCAAGTCTGCTCCATTCCATTGATTATGTAACGAAGATTTTACAATAATAACCATTGAAACATTCGCCTCCCTTTAAATAAGCAGAAACAACCAATTTTATTGCGAAGCAAGAAAAAACAGAACATGTTTTGAAGAGTTGAGATTGCAAATATGCATGATTATTTACTTGGGAAACACAGACGTCGTACCTAAAATTGAGAAAAATAGTTCATCTAGAAGCCAATGTAGAAGCTCAAAAGGATCTGCTACAGCACTGAAATCAAGTCACATGCCACGTTTTGATATGCCTGGGTATGATTGAGTTAAGTATATTTAAGGAGTAGGATTTTTCTCAATATCATGAAGCAGCAACAATTCATGATTTCACTTATTTGCTCATTATTATATCTGACTATTTTTAAAGTTGCAGCAATCATATTTCGTAAATTAATGCTTTAAATTAAACAATAATAATACTCAGTTAAGTAATTTTTTGAAAATTATGTTGATTGAAAACAAGAAAGGGATAAAACAGAGAGATCGAGAAGGATCGCATCAAGAGTCAAGACGTGTCGACGATAATATCAAGAATCAAATGACTAAATTACCCTCATAAACTGCAACATTTCCCACTCTAACCCTTTGAAACCTTCTGGCTATATATTTATCGTCTTCAGTCACCAATTCTTCTTTTTTCCTTTCTCTCTCCTCTTTCGATCCTCTCGTACTACGTCAGCATCATCAACCCTTCAGATCCGATCTACCTAAGCCCAGTTTCACCGTCTGTACTTCCCGATCTGGTATGCCCTTCCCTCTAACTCTAATAAATCTTGATCTGATCTGATCACAAAACGATTCATGATCAGCCGATTACTCCTTTTTTGTATCTGTAGTTTTCGTTTCCAGATTTTTGAAGTCTGCTGTATTATCACGTGAAATTCAGATGACTATGTGTGCGTATTATTTAGGTGTTTGTTCGATCTTCGATCTGATGGTTATTGACCTGTATGATCGAATTATTCAATTCGATGTTGTTTTCCTGAAATTGTATGTGAGATTTTAGCTTTTAGATTGGTAGTTGAAAATCAGAAGCTCATTGGATTTTTTGTAGTGGTAGTTGTTTTAGATCTGGCTTCCTGATAGCTCGATACATTCATAGACCATAATTCTAATGCTAATTCTGCAAATATCTTCTTCTTTTCTTGTGTCCGATTGTTTTTATGAAGTCAATTGTTCACTGAAGGTGTACTTGTGTATTGATATTTATAGAACTTGAAGGTTCATCCTAATGTTTTTTAATTCAGCGAGTTGTTGCAGCTACTATATGAAACTGAGTTGTTTTGCCAGTATTGAATTTTTTGTTCCTTACACATGGATTTCAGGTTAAGGAAGGCCATGTGAAAAGTTCAATCGGATCCTATCTGCTGTTTTGTTTGAACTATCAAGTTTTTTGCTACTTGTAATGTTGGATGGGGAGATACATGAGCCCTGGTATGTTGGGAACAAAAATGTCAAGAGACAGGTCTGTCACTGCCTATCACTATGCCCTTTTGCTATCTCCTGTTGTTTCCGTGTGGGAGTGTATTGTACGTAAGATGAGATATTCGTTCAGACCAGAGTGGGTGTAGCTGTTGGGGGTTCATTTTCATAGTGTTAAGTAAACTTGAAATCAGTTATAGATTACCTTAATTTTATAAGAGGCAAACTCATAGATATTGTATACTTGTTAGAGTAGTTTTATTATAGAATACAAGAGAGTGACTAACTGCTGAGCAAAGTTTGGCGTGGTCTGATTATGGAGAACGTAGTGTGTGCTAAAACACAACCCAGTGTTAGAAAGGCCAAGAAGAAGCAAGGGAAGGATGATATGGATCGTATCAAGCAAGCGGAGAAGAAAAAAAGACGCTTAGAGAAAGCCCTTGCGACATCTGCAGCTATTCGTTTGGAATTGGAAAAAAAGAAAGAGAAAAAGAAAGAAGAACAGCAACGTCTTGATGACGAAGGTGCTGCGATTGCTGAGGCAGTGGCGCTGAATGTCCTACTTGGTGAAGACTCTGAGGATTCATGCAAGCTAATGCAGAAGAAAAATAACAGATACAATCACTGGATCCCCTTACAACAATGTTGGCATCTTTGCCGGTGGATGGAACTTCAACTTTCCATATCAAAATGGCCCCAAATGCTCTTTTCAAGGAGTCGACTGGGTTTCTCCTAGTGCTTATGGCTCTCAATGGGATGCTGAGGTTAACACATGTTGGCCAATCTTGTATGGGTCTTGTGTTAGAAGCATTCATACACCATGTTTGGATGATCTATGCTGTGGGACTGAGGATGCCATATCTGTAGCTGGTGTTCTTTCTGCACAAGCTCTTTCCTCTCTTCAAATTGCCGAAGACTCAAACCTTGACAATGTTATTTTCAACGGAATGTGAGTGATTAATTGAAGCACCGGCATTTCATGAGCTTTCAGGAGTGTTTTTTTCTTTACTGCGAGTTCTTATTTTCTTAATAGTGATTGTATATATTATTATGGAATTGTGGAACATTTAAAGTACTATCATTCAGTTACCATTTCTGAATGCTAAATACCCTCAAATAGGATGAAGCTTTATATTGTTTTTAGTTGGAATGTATACAGACACAACACAAATACATATTTGATGGAAAACATCTGTTGACAAGTTTTTATGACTGTAAGTTGCAAGGTCGAGAGTGGAATTTTATTCTGTAAAGTGCAAAAACATACTGACAAACAATACGAGAACTTTAACAAAACTGAAACACTAAGGAACACAAGTACAAATGAACAACAGATCTTGATATTTCCCGTTATCAACTAGTGCCTTAATTGTTTCTTTCCTTAAACCACTGCTACATATTATAACTGCCAAATCAAAAAGACTTAGGAGGAAAGCCTCCTCTCGTGCCATGATTTTTGCCGCTGCAGGACTTTTACTTTGGGGCGTTGTTGTTGCTGTTGCTGTAGTATCTCTCTTTCTTGATCAACAACTTCTGAGCTACTGGATGGCTTGTTACCGCTTGTTATCATGTTCTTAAACCACGCAGCTTGGAATTTTGATTTACTTTTGTTTGAATCCCCAGCAGAATCTGGTGAACCTGCTGCACTTGAAGTGACACCCGCAAGAAATTGATATGCTATTTTACTTGCTGAAACAATCTCCGTCTTAGCTTGTTTCAACTGCAATAATAGAGAGCAGAATATTATCAGGAGATCAGGTAGCAATACAGCTTCCAAAATGACATTTTGCATCAATCTAACACAACTGAAATTAGCCATGTAAAAAAACACATTATCCCACAAGGCCACAACAAAGAGACATCCGCAAGCAACAGGTGGTCGTCCATAAATAACAAAGTAGAAGTCTTGACTATTATGAAATTTAAAAGAGTATGCTCACGAAAAGTGAGGCAAGATATATGAAAAAAACAGGTGTCATCATACCCGTACAGCAGTATTCCCAGCTACTTCCAAGGCAGCATCGCCCGCATTTGCAAATCTGTTAACCCAACCTGTACCACAGTAATAAAAACTGAGGATCCACGTTGAGTTTACTTGTTTAATAAGTCCAAGACGTTATGTTAATGAAAAAACAAATCCATCAGTGCCCATTACATCCAGTCACTTTAAAAAAGGGAAACTATAACTAAATAGTTAAGTAACACCAAAATCAAGCTTCGGATGATTTGGTGGAAGACCAGTCCCAAAATGACAAAGCTAAGCAGGTTTGGCCATTACTTCCAAGATGACATTTCCTTATAATTAAGTATCTCCAAATAGGTTTCTTATGAGTTATGAAGTTACACATACGAAAGAAAGAGTTCAAACTACACTAGAAAATATTATACTATGCAATTGTAATCATAATACTAACTCTCCTTTAAAATATACTGTACTAACAAATGCTTATCCCTCAAAAAACAAAACAAAAGCCGGTGAGATGATTTCATTACCTGGTAATTTCGACACGCCCAATCTTTCACAAAACTCGTCACAAAAATGATTACAGTTCTTCGCTAGCAAGTCATAGGAGGAACCAGGCCACTCTCTACTAAGCTCCCTCAATATCTGGTTAACCTTAAAAATCGAAAACTCCGTCTTCCCTAAAACAATACATTCTCTATACGCATACATCGGATTTCTTCCAGAAGGACAGCTGAATACACCAGTTCCTTGTTCGCAAAATCCAAACGACCATTCATCATTCCCGTAAACCTATCACAACATCCAAGAAACCTCTAAATCTAGAATCAAACACAAAATTATCAATTCAAACGAATGAATGAAATGGAATGGAATGGTATTGAACCTGAACGGCGCTGTGGAAGATGCCGCCGAGACCAATGCCGTCCTTGAAGAACTTATTGATGTTAAGAATGGTGTTGTTGGTCTTGTCCGAGCCGCTGTTGGTCACATCGTATATGTGGACGATCACCTTCGTCGACGTCGTCGTCGTCATCTTCCGATTTCAAAACCCTATTCTTTATTTTTTTCCTTTTTCGTTCCATTTTAAATCATTTTTTATTTAATTATAGTTTTTCAGTCGTGGCCAAATATTAAATATAATTAAAGTTTAAAAATTATCAAGCGTTACGTAATTTAAATAAATAAAAATAATGTAATTATTTTATTAAATTCCATGTTTTTTTATTGTAGTAAAACTGCAGGGAGAATCTGATCACTTAACCACCTGAAAGTGTTGCTGCAGTTATCCCCTAAAGATTCTTGTCGTTTTCTGTCCGTATGCCTATCATTGAAGCCATATGTCAACCATTGGTTCGACTACATTTGCTGACATGACATCCAGCTGATAAGAGGGTGACACCGTGTAGATATTTGAGATTACATAGACAACTACATGCGAGGAAACATACAAGACTGCTGCTCAGAGTTAGACCAAGCAATTTGCTCTCTGCCAGTATCTATGGCTGCTGTTTCTTTATCCAAATCATTGATACAGGTACCTTTGCAATACACTGCTAGAAAGCCGCGCTTGCGGAAACTCTCAGCACCATTTTCGCTGTTAAAGTTGGATGGAGTGAATACAAGAATGGTCATTAACAGACCCAAAAGGCAGCAAGGGAAGAGACAGTCTATGAGGGTTTGGTCACAACTAAGACTTCCATTAGTGTCTCCTCAAGACCACTGGGGGACATGTATGACTCTCTTCTCCATAGGTGCCTTTGGTCTCTGGTAATTGTCTGATAATGTTACTGCAAATAATGCAAGTCAATGAGCATCTTACTCACATTAAGAACTTATGATTGCAAGGTCGGAAAATACCAAAGGTTGGGAGTATGATGAATGCTGCGCTAGTAAGCACATTAATGGGACTAGTAGCAAGTAATGTGGGTATCATACCTCATGAAGCTCCAGTTTATCAGCTGGTAATGGAGTTTCTTCTCCCATTAACCATTCCTCTGCTCTTATTTAGAGCAAACTTGCGTCGTGTGATCAAATCTGCTGGAACAATGCTTCTCGCTTTCTCCCTTGGATCAAGTAAGAAATTTGCTCATCCATTTTTCTCAGCAAACATTGTATTTTTCTTCAAAAACTTACAAAGCATGAATGTATATTCTGACCCATATCTTCCAGTTGCTACCACAGTCGGAACTGTTGTGGCATACGTGTTGGTTCCGATGCGATCTCTTGGCCAAGATAGTTGGAAAATAGCTGCTGCTCTAATGGGCAGCTATATAGGAGGAAGTAAGGTTACAATCCTTTATATATTTGGTTTTGATGAATCTGTTTCTGTTCCTTTCATTCTGTTATCCTTCTGATTTTAAGGACGTAGCGCTCCTTACTGTCTGTTTCTTTTGACTTCTTGTATTGATACTGTCACAGGTGTCAACTACATTGCGATTTGCGAGGCCCTCGGCGTTTCTCCTTCTGTTTTGGCCGCTGGAGTAGCAGCCGACAACGTCATATGTGCTATCTACTTTTTGTTCTTGTTTTCCATGGCATCTAATATACCTGCTGAGGTTTCATCGCCACTTAAAGGTCTACAACATCACTCTTTACAGCCAAACTAAGTGTTTATGCACATATATCATATGCTCTTTAACTCTGAAATATATGCACTGCAGAATCTAACCCGTATAACGAGCCAAGCTCAAACAACAAGGTGATATTGTTGCAGACAGCTACTGCCATTGCTGTTTCACTAGCCATTTGCAAAACTGCATCAATCACTACTAAATTGATCGGGCTCGGGGGCATTCTTCCTGTTGCAACTTTAATTGCTGTAATTCTTGCAACAATATTTCCAACATTTACGGGCTACTTGGCCCCTGCTGGGGATAAAATGGCTGTGATACTCATGCAGGTAAAATAAAAGCTTAACAGTGTCTCTGCTGGTTGGAACTCACTTAAGTCTGAACTTGAGCTGAAATCTTTGTCAGGTGTTTTTCTCGGTAATTGGTGCAAGTGGGAGCATGAGGAATGTCTTCAATACTGCCCCAAGTATATTCATGTTTGCTTTCATTCAAGTGTCTGTTCATATACTTGTCATCCTTGGATTAGGGAAGCTGTTTGGTTTTGATCTGAAGACGATACTTTTAGCATCAAATGCCAACATTGGAGGCCCTACAACAGCTTGTGGGATGGCCACAGCCAAAGGATGGCGATCTTTAGTAGTCCCAGGAATTCTGGCTGGTATATCCGGAGTTGCTTGTGCAACATTTCTTGGGATTGGTTTTGGGATCAGTGTTCTGAAGTTCATATACAATTCTTGTAGTTGAGATTAATTTCTGAAGAATGCTTTTCAGTGGCGGAACCAGGACGAAATATTCGCCGGGGCTCAAAAGCTTAGGACGGAGGACAGAATATTCGTCGGGGCTCAAATAATTTTTTTAGGGGGGGCTCAAATAAATTTTTTAACTGGGGCTCTAATAATTTTTTCAGCCGGGGCTCAAATAATTACTTTACCCGGGGCTCCAAATCGAATTATGATAAATTATACCTAGTAAAAAAAAAAAAAATTTTCCTCGCCGGGGCTCCAGCCCCCCTCCGCCCCCCTAGTTCCGCCACTGATGCTTTCCAGACATATACTCTTAATAGATTTTCAGCCTATGATTCACACAAAACAGCTTCTTCAGGTACTGCACAAAATCATAATTTGTAGAACCACACATCAAGAACTTTACTCAGGTCAGAATATGTTGTTCCAGTTTCTTCATTCACCTTTCTCATCATTGTCACTGCAGCGCAAGATAAGACTCTGATTAATATGACCATCGCTTAAATGACACTGCAGAACAAATGAAAACTGACAGTTGAAAAAGTTATTGATCAGAAAATACCTTGCTGAGCATGGGCTTCTTGCCCACTTTTCTTGAGACTTTAGATCGTAGTAGGACCTCACATGCACCTTATTTCAGAATAAACATTGCAACCAAAGTAACTCTAACAAATAAAACTGGAAATTAATAGATGATACAATAATAGTAAGATATTGATAACTTAATGTATTCAGCAGAAATCATGCCACTTTATACTCTTTCAATAGAAAATGGCAACGAACACTTTATCAGTCCACATTGCTTCACTGTAAATAACATTATAATTTACAATTCACCGTCCAAAGTTGATACATGTGATGTATATGCATTCATGTATACACAATTTCATCTTTTGTAACATTACAACAGTTGACAGATAATCAAAGAATGGAGAGCAAATTCTAACAGGCATCTCATCTGAATGTTCTCCTGCATATGAATTGTGACTCTAACACTAGGAACATGATAAATAAGCAACTCATATCTCCCTACAAAAAACTAGTAAGATTTTGCAAAAATAGCGACTTCATCTGCAGGGTTACCCGTCATTAAACAAGTCTTGATCCCTTCGGGTTGATCAAAAGGGAAACACCTGATGGTCGCACCAGTTTCTTCTTTCACCATTGTCTCGTCTTTATCACTGGAGACCAAAAAGTATGATGCCCAACATCAAACTCTGATAATTATGACCATCGCTAAAACAGCACAGAAAAAAAACTTTAAAGATTGCAATTCTTTAAATAGGTTATCATAAATTACCTAGCTGACCATGGACCTCTTGCCCATTTTCCTTGAGATATTGCGTCTTTTAGCTCATCATAGGAGCTCACATCCACAATATTTCTGCATAAACATCAAATCACATATCCCCTAAGACTTAACATTGAGATAAAAGCATATATAAACATCAGACTCAAATAACTGGATCCATGTCAATCATGACTATGACATGACAAAGGGCTAAGCTAGCATAGAGCATGCAAGAAATTAAATAGCCAACAAAATTTGCATAATTACTTCAGATCAATCAGTCGAAGATATAAAGCAGGTCAATGGAAAGCCCTAACGTAATATTCACATCATTGATAAAGATATGAAGGAATCTAGAGCTGCACCTATCTCGGAACGATATAGCTCTTTCTAGAAGAGCTGATTGCACCACCGCCAGTTTTTCCTTGACATAGACCACCAAAATTGAAGCTTCCATGGATATTCCAAACTCCTTCCCTTCCTTTCCAGGAACATCTCTCCTAGATATCACCACACTTCCGTTTGCAACATCACGAGGGCCAATTTCTAGCCTCAGAGGAACACCCTATAAATTTATCGACGGTTGATAAGAAATATACATCAAAGACAGTATAGCCAAATGGGATAAATATCAAGAGCCCTGTCACTTCTCTAAGCAGACATTTTAAAAAAATAAAACAAGACCACATCAAGAAAATAGATCTACATAGATCCAGAGATCTAAATCAACAGGGAGATTTACAGAGACGACTCCACTGTCAAAGGTTATCTCAATGGTTGGAGTTCACAGGATCAAATAATCTAAAGATCTATCATATAATTTGAAGAAGACAACAAAATATTCATCATAAGAAGCATCAGGCGAAGATGTTGAGCCATATTAATACATATAGTGAATAATTAATCACAATCTACAATGATGCGGCTGCCGGAGGGCACAATTTCCATTACAATGGAAGTAGTGTGACATTACTATTATAAACCAAAGTTGAAATATGGTGTATGATTGAACCTAGCAATTCAGATCACGTATGTGGCAATGTCATGGAAAGATCACAATTTTAAATTTAATTTTAGGATAAACTTACCTTCATTTCCCAAAAATTAAATTTCCATCCTGGTGTTCTCTGCTCTGAATCATCAAGTTTCACTCTGATCCCAGCGGTTTCCAAGGTTTGCTTCACAGATGTTGCAGCGTCCAACACTGCATCTTTCTCGGTTGCCTTCTTCCAAATTGGAATAATAATAACCTAGAGGCATCAAAGCATACATCTAAGAGCGAAGGATGCAAGAGAATATATACAAGAATGTGACATATTAAGAAATTTTAGAGCGCCTTCCCACAGTTATATCGTTAAGTAGTAGGCATGTCGCACGGCCTGTAACTTGGCAAATGTGTTTATTTTCCTAAAAATATCAGCTCATTTTGATTCTAAGATGGCATTGGTCATAAGCAATCAGAAAATGTTAGCATTGACTTGTCAGCATGCAGCATAACAAAAATGAAGAGCAGGGTGATTCATAAATGTATAAAAGTTCATGAAAACTGAAGAGATTAATAAAACGCATGCCTGTATTGGTGCGAGGTTCGGAGGAAGCATCAATCCAGCATCATCACCATGAGCCATAATTATACCACCAATAAAACGTGTACTTATTGCCCATGAGGTCTGCCATACATGTTGCCTTTCCCCGTTAACATCAGTAAACTACATAACATATAAAACTTAGTTATGCAGTTGGTGCTAGTGCACAGTATCAACAAATGCAGGATTTATCGACGAAGAGGAAGAAGCCATTGGTTCAATCGTCTAAAATGTCACTAGAAAAACTAGATCATGCTGGTCGATTAATTCAACAATGGATTCAAGCCAACAGTCAGTAATTCGCCAATACAATGTGACTACCGTGAAAAAAAGTAGGTAAGCAAGAGGCTATATTACCATTGTTCCAAAAGCGCGAGAAAAGTTTTGGCCAAGGTGATGGCTAGTTCCAGCCTGTAGAGCCTTCCTATCACCCATCATAGCCTCAATTGTATATGTCCTCAAAGCACCAGCGAACGTCTCTACTTTTGATTTTCTACCTGTGATAACAGGTATTGCAGCTTGCTCATAGGAAAATTTGGTATATATATCAATCATCTGCTGTGCCTGCAATTTGACAATGTTAACTGAATCAGTATAAAAGTTTAATAGTAAAACCGAATAAACTAGGCTTACTCTAGTCTTAGTGAGATTAGTTGTAAGACGAAGACTCGAAAGAAAGAACCTCCTGTTCGGCCTCTTTGTCAGTAGCATGAGCAGTGTGACCCTCTTGCCATAGAAACTCAAGGGTTCTGACAAAAGGCTTGGTCCGCATTTCCCACCTCGTGACATTTGCCCACTGAAACACACATTAAATGATTGATTATATTTCAGTGAGTACATCAACATAGTGTCAACAAGAATCGGGCTAAAGCACAACACCTGATTAACCATCAGAGGAAGATCTCGATGACTATGAATCCACTGTGTGAACATATGATTAACGATAGTTTCACTGGTAGGCCGCACCTGCCAGAGCCTCAACAAGTGCAACAATCAAAGACAAAACTCAGCTAATATTTTAAAGACCTATAAAACACAGGTTTTTCCATCAATCACCCGTCTAAAACAAGAAATCAAATTATGCTTCATACCACAAGTTTCTCTTCAAGTTCCTTCCCTCCTCCAATAGTGACAACAGCTAATTCGGGACTAAATCCTTCCACGTGACTTGCTTCTTTCTCAATGAATGAGTATGGTATAAACTGCAATGATCGCAACACACGTGGCACATTCACTTGCAAGAGGCAAAACATCATTTTTATTCAGAAATGGCTGCCAAGAATCCAACTTTTACTACGCAAAGATGCACGCAAACGAGAAAAGTAGAAAATATTAACGGAGAAAGCATGCCTGAGGAAAGTACATGTTACTATGACCAGTCTGCTTGAACTTCACATTCAAATAGTCCTGCATATAATAATAACAAATAAACCCAATGATTAAAACAAGTAAAGAAGACACTGATTACAAGAGGATGAAGAAGTAAACCTGAATAGCTTCCCAAATGGCATAGCCATAAGGACGAATGACCATAGTGCCCCTAACAGGACCATAGTCAGCAAGCTCAGCATTTGCAATAACATCCAAATACCAAGCATTGAAATCCTCGGAAAGAGGAGTGATTACTCGCTCCTGCCCTGGTTTCGATTTCTGATTAATCGCCGTAACAGCAGATGACGAAGATGCTTTGTGAATTGAGTTGAAGCGATGACGTTTTGGTATCCTGAAGATGACAGGACGAGTTGGTGAATTGGATAAAGTAGAGGAATTGAGAAGGACAGAAGTGGGGATTGATAGTGCCGCCGGCATCTTTGTGGTCTCTCTCCTCTTCTGCTCTGTGACGTTTAAATTACAAAAACGGATAAGAAAAATGGTGTGAAAAGTATTGGCCGTAGATACGCAGGTGGTATCGCTTCGCAGCGAACAAGAGCCAGAAGCTTTAACTCTTTGGGCTTCTAATGGGCCTGAACAGATGATGCTATTAACGATTTTCTATTGCCAATTTTAGAATTGGAACAGATATTCTTACAAGAGTTGACAAAGTGCAGTATCTAATCAAGAAAATGCTACTGGAAGGGAAATATTCTGGATGCAAACTGATGTCCGATTTCCTTAGGTTGAGTGAGTGACCCAGGAGCCATCTTGACACACTTGATTGCCTATAAGGCTAGGCCTTTTGTTGGTGTTTCTGCCAGGCAACAATCCAGCATATCACCATTGCCCCATTGCATCTGCAGACTTGGAGACTGGGGACTTTTGCAGGGCGAAGACCAGTTGTGTCTCATTTGCAACTCGGCTTTAATGCTCAAGGGAGAGTTTTCCTCGGACAGCAACTCAGGAATTTCTATGTTGAGATTCATGTCCTGAAAGAAAGTATGAAAGAGTTAATATGGCAAGCATATCAATGTGTAGTAACTAATTGGAATGTGAGAGAGACAGAGAATGCAGACCTCTTCAGTTAAAGAGGGGAGAGGGTGTGCCATAGTCAGTGATGATTCTGGAAAACAAGAGTAGATTGTTAGTGAGATGGGGTGAGAAGTGTTGCAAGAAATAGCAAGTCTGAGTATAATGGTAGCTTCAATACCTTTACGGTGACCAATTGCATCTAAAAAGTAGTCCATGTCCACAGCTTGTCTTTGGGCCTTGATACATTCAGCATGATTGTGCAAAAAGCCTTTGTCTATACCCGGATCACCAAGTTCCGAAACATTAGCATTCTTGACCTTCGTCTTTTGGGAAACATGAGGTAATGCCGGTTTCCTCGAGTTTGAAATGTCACCAAGAGGCTTCCTCGCAGCAGGTGTAACATTTTTTGCAGCTTTAAACAAACTTTTCTTTCGGTTCGAGGGGATCGTTGCTTTTGGGACCCCTTTTTCTTCCCCAAAACAAGTAAAATCAACAGGGTTCTGCTGCTTCTGCGAGACATGGTTTTGTGTTTGCTTCAGTAAGTTTGAGTTTGATATTTCTCCTAGGGGTTTCCTCCCTGCTTTGTTTGATACTTTCAAAACCCCTGTAACAAAAACAACAATTAATCAACAATAAAGACTTCTCTGTGACTAAAGAAAAGTATTTACACTACCTTTAGCTTGGTCGCGAAAATGTGCATTCTGAATCATATTATCAAATTGAGACGCCATTGTAGTATTTCACAAAGCCTGCAACAAAAACAAGAACCAAAGATTGAATCACACTATAACTGCACTAATAAATTGATAAGCCCGCCGCACAACAAAATAGTTTCAGATAAATGATGTCCAGATTCCTATTAAAACGAGTTGCATTTCTACTATTTTGCGAAAACATGAAAACGTCAGAGGTCAATTAAGTCAAAGAATGAAGTTACTCATACCAGCACAAACCCTAAAATCAGGCAAAAGAAAGTTAACAGGCTAAAACGCGTAACTGCCCTAATTGATTATCAAGAACTACGAAACATTTATCAATAAAAACTCCGGAGCACCCAATCGAAATCCTTAAAAGTAAACAACGATTTGAGCAATCAATCCTCACAATTTGGAGTAGATGCAAACCCTAGAGGCACGAAGATGGAAATCTATGACTTACAGATGGTTGATGATTTGGATGTGCGTACGATACGATTACTCTCGATTCGATTGCTGGATGATTGTTGTTGTGGTTGCGATTTCGATTTCGATTTCGATTGCGATTGGAATTTTCGGAAGTTTTTTCTTGAGGGTTTCGGAAGGAGCGTGCGAGAGTTGTTTTATCACACCAGCGTCTCCAACGGTAACTTATCTATGTGACGTCATTAATTTTCGTATAATTTCTTAATTTTATATCAAGAGAATTTCTATAGAATCATTTTTGTAGTCTTTTAAAAATGCTTTCAAATCAAATGAACGCTCTCTCTAAATACTTTACATTAAATACGTTTCCAGAAGCATCATTTCTTCAGCAAAACACAAGAAAATAAAGAAAAAATACTTTCAGTACTGCAAAAAAAATCAATTGACCATAATATCATCAATTTTAAAAAAAACTCTTAATATAATTTTAACAAATCTCAAAGCCTAACACGTAGTTAGCAACTAAGAAATCAATTGGAATTCAACATCGTGGGTATTTAAAAGCGACAATAAGTTCGATAACTGTGGCAACGATCTTGTTTTCGTGGTTAATATTACAAAGTTTAGGAATCTACACACACTTATCGCGAATATGCATGTGAAGTGTAGAGTTGAGTTTGGTAAGGTCTGTTAGCTCGATCACTCTTTCTTTGCTTAACATCTTTAATCTCATTTTCGCTACCTACTAATTATAAGTAGCTACTAACAAACTACCAATATTAAGCCTAACATTTCTTACTATATTTAGTTTAATGATTTCTGGCTATGTTGTTAAGGTGCATGCTCATTCCTTCTCACACGACTTTTTGCTTATAGGTGGTTCAAAGAAAATTACAATTTTATGAATAGTTTCTAGCAAGAAAACATAGTGATTTGTGGTTTTGTAGTAGCATTAGCCTAATTGAAATGCGTAACAATGAAGTGTTTATTTTGGTGTCGTCACAAGTCATCCTACAGCCACAAGACACAAGTTGGGTTGGTGTTCTCATTTACATAACTGAGTGGCGATAACAAGATAAGTTGCCTCTCAACCAAACCCTACTTGCTACTCACTCATCCCAAAGACTCACACGTGTGAGATGAGATATAGACCAACTCATTTGATAGCTTGACCTTCCATCAACCAACTATTTACAACACAACAAATCAATAACCTGGAAATATTCTATATTTCTAACATTATTATTATTATGAATATGAAGTTTTAAATTTAGCTTTACAAAATTAGAATCGGACAGACAGAATGCGATTAGACAGTTGAGAAAACGTACAACTCAAAAGTCTCACATCTGAACACACGCTTCAAACTACCAGCAGAACAGCTGGCTAGCATAACATAACAAACATTAGCTTGGCGTAGCCATTCCCAAGTCAACACGTACACGGTACATCCAATGATCCAAAGCCAATATGTATAGTAAAAGAGGTTTTCTCAATATTAATAAATACATCAATTTGGAGCAGCAGAACCTCCATCCAATTCCAACAAGCCAAAACACCACAATATCTACTTTTACTCTATAGAATATTATCTGAAAAAACATTAACTCCATAATTAATTAATGATTTATTGCTCATTAAACGTAGTAAATAAAGATACTGACTGACGCCGTTAGTTAACGCCATGCCGATGTGACGGTCAGGATTTGTCCCATCCAACCGAAACCTACGCCGCCGTTCGTTTCTTTTACAATAAGCCCGCAGCCGGAGCTAACATTGCTGTTATTAACGATCCGCGAACTCAGCGATTCCATTATATTCTGACTCACTGGTTTCATCTCAAACCCAGCCATTCCCATCCGGGCCCGCCACTTACCCAACACCTCGCATCTCTCCACGCGCTCGCCACCCTCGCACCCAACAATATTCCCCATAACACGACCCAGTCCCTTCTCGATCCGGATTCGCTCCGGGTCATCTCTCCCCATACCCGAGTTACTATCCATCGAGTCAAGTAACGCGCCGTAGAACCTACAGCACTCCGCTACACGCGTCTGAAACGGCGCCGTATTTCCGTTCATGTCCTGCTCCACAACCGTCACGATCCGTGCCTTTAATCCCTTAACTCTTCTCAGCAGCTCGTCTCGTTGATTCTCCGTCGAAACGCTTTCGTCTGGAAGCTTCGAGAGAATATACGCCATGTTCACTGCTAAAACTTCGCCTTCGTTCAAACCCAACGACTCGCGGCTCACATCCGTAATTTTCTTCAAACGCAGTGTTTTGACTTCCAATGGAAATCCGACTCGTTCGCTGAGTTGACTCAGCCTCTCCAACGCGATCCTCGAACTCTCCTCGTCAACAACGCCGCTGTCCATCACATCAACAGCTGTGATTTTAACCGAAGTTGGCTTGCCGGACTTTCTCAAAGCTAGCAGTTGAAGCAGATTGTGATACTTCCTACCATCTCCCAAATCAAAGTCGACTACATGCAAAGATTTGGCGTCCGCGGTGGCCTCGATTATGGACAGATTCGCGGGGAAGAATCCTAATCTGAAGCAGAGGGAGTGTTGGTAGAGTAGCTGAACCGATTCGTAATGTTCCTTGCTGCGAATCGCTGTAGACGAATTATTCTGATCTTCGATTAAATTCAACTTTAATTTCAAAGATTGACACATGTAATACGCTAGCCTCTGCTCCGGCGTGCCGCGTGGATTTGCTGATTGAGCCACGCGCGTGACTATCTCCGCTGCGGATTCTAGTTTTCCGTCGGCTATAGCGGTTGCGGCTTCTGTTATTAACAATTTGGGGCAGATCGGGAGCGGAGAGGCGACGGTGGACGATGAGGAAGAGGATGATGAAGTCGGAGAAGATGTATGAACCGCCTGTTGCTGCGGTGGTGGAGTTTTCTGATCGGTAGCGATAAGATTCTTAATCGTCTCGGTCCATTCATTTCCAGTAATGACCGAGACGCTATCGCCGCCGCTCGCGGCTTGGTCGTCTACGTCGTCGTCGAGTAATTGCTTTTCCAACTCTTGTAACCGATTCATAATTATCTTCTTCTCCGTTTCATCCGAATCCTGCACGGATTTCCCATTAACAACAACGATGCCGTTCTGGATCATATTCTGTTGATTATACGAAAGGAGGTTACTCTGATGATTCGGAACAACTACAGAGCCGGTGCCGAAGCCGACCGTGTTTTGCGGACGCTGCAGCATATGTCGTCCGATATAAGCGGCGTTGTTTGATCCAGAACCGATGTCAAACGGGTTATGGTGAAATCTAGGCTTGACTGACCTCATAGAAAACGGTCCAATTCCCTGGGGATGTTGCTGAATCTGTTGGCGAAGGAGAAGTGGGTTTGGTTTTGAAACTGTTGGTATTGGAAATCAGCTAGAGTCCGTTTTCCAAAGGATGCGTTTTGGGAAGGATCTGGTAGGAAACCGGGATACATATTATTAGCGTTGTTGTTGTCGATAGGACGGATGTTGTTGTTGGGACCGGATGAGGAAGAGAAGTCAGGGAAGCCGGAGGAGGACATGGTGGAGGGATGTTATAATAACAGGGGGAGTAGGGTTAGAGAAAGGGAAGGAAATCCATGTGGTGAATTTTGATGAGAATATAAAGAAAGAGAGCGTTTGGGTTGGTATGGTTTGATTTGATCAGAGGGAGGAGATGTGGTGGGAGAGAGAGAATCGGAGAAGTAACGGAGGGTGGGGGTATTTAATTCAACAGGCGTTTCCAACTGGTGTACCTCTTGCCAAATGGGTAAGTCTTTTCTTTTTCTATTTATTTTTTATACATTCTTTTTTATTTACTATATAATATGACAAGCAACCACTTCATGCTTTATATAAATTAGTAATTTCCGCACAGTACCTTAAATTTTTGTTATAATTCTTATTAAAATATAAAATATATAAAATTAAATATTTACAAATGAAATTAAGTGCATGCATTAGTATATAGTAAGTTGTAATAATCTATTTATGAAATAAAGTAACTATTATTAGTAATAGGGGTAACATAGGAAAGTAAAATGTGATTATAAAAATAACCGGACCCTTTGTGCGTTATTATTAGCATAGATTTTACATGCACAAATATCATGTATATAGAATTATAATCAAACTGGTCTATTATTAAGTGAAACTAGGGGAATCAGAATATTAAAATATCATGATTTTGAGGTTAAAATCATATAATATTACAGTGAATCAGAATATGTTTGTTGTAAATGAGAAATAATCAGCACTATTTAAAGTGAAAAAAGCTATCATATGAAAATAAATATTGGACTCAGAGCCCACTTTGTTTTTAAAATGTACAAAATACAACAGGGATAAACAACGCGATTCAAACATACGAAGACCCAAATACTCCTAATACGCAATGATGGATGGGAGTGTTCGGCGTCAAAAGAAACAACGGCGGTGGCCTTTGTCATTCAATTTATTGAATTATTTATTTTATGAAACGATTTATAACAAGTACGATTAGTGGGTTACGCCTACTACTACTACTATTGTACCAGTGAAAAGTAATACTACTGAAAATGAGGAAAATACAAATCTCAGGTATCAAATAGTATTCAAATACCGTACTGTCAAATGATATTCAGTGACAATGTGTTATGATTATATTCTTCAAAATTATTAAAGAAATACTATTGCCGAGTACATGACCTGAATTTTGGAACGTAAATGACAACGAGAAGTTAATGCCTTTTGGTTCGACATAATACGTACTAATTACTATGACATACAATTTCGGAGAGTAGAAGATAGCGTGACGCTTTAAGAAAGGCCTCTTGGGTTGTGAATGAGCGCACACACGCGTAGCGTAGAAATCACATCCCGCGTGCATTTCACTCGCTGTCGCGCGTCTGCACCGATTAATACTAAACCAACACATTTTATCATCTTCCCTTAATTTAATGGCGAAGCTTTACTTTGTTTAAGCAAACAACGGAATACCACGCGATTGTGATGTTTTTCAGCCGTTGGATCTTGTCTGAAGATTTATGTGGTTTGAATCGAATCCTTGTGCGCTCTGTTTCTCTGTCTGATGTTGTGTTCACCTGTGGTACACATGTTGCTGCTACTAGTAATTGCTTATTACTCTTAAATGCACCAACAAAATGGATAAATAAATTTATCGTATAGGATCCATCCGTGGAGGGATAGTATAATTTACTTTTTCATTTGCGGACTTAAACATGGATTAGAATTATGTTACATGTTTTTAGCAGCAAATAGATTGTATTGATTGACCCGTGCTTCGGGCACGAGATTGTGTGAAGACTTGTATTATACTATACTATACTATACTATGCAGGTTATTGTTTACCTACATCTTCACGGGTTTGTTTACAGCATTAAATTGAGAGGAAAAACAATATTATGGTCAAGATTCTCAGTTTTTGGTTTCAAAGTCTCATTTGGAGACAAGTAGTGTGCTATCTCATATGTTTGGTAACCTTTATTGTATTCATACTGTGAAATAGTGATACACTAATCTTAAACGACAAACATGATTTCAAACAAGGGTTTTTTAGCAAAAACCACCTGCCCAATAGGGCAATTTGAGGCAAACCACCCCTCCAACTTTTTTTTAAAAATAACCACCCCTTAATTGTAACGGTACTCAATCATGACACCCCTTGCACTGTTCCGGCGTTGACTGTCGTTAAACTCGCCGTTGACTCATCTGAATTTTAATTAAATGTCAAATAAATTTTAATTTAATTAATTAATTAATTACTAATCTAATCACATCATTCATATAAATAAAACTGCATATTATATTATTAAATAAAAAATATTAATAAAATAAAATAAACTAAGCTAAATTTTTATAATAATATAAAATAAATAATTTAATATCAATCAAAATTTATATTAATTGATAAGTTTCAAATTGTGGTATGGTTCGGTTTTGGTCCGAAATTATGACAATTATAATTATTATATATAAATAAAAATAAAAATAAAAATTATATTATTAAATAAAACAAAAAATATTAATAAATTAAATAAACTAAGCTAAAAATATTACAGTAATAAAAAATAAAATAATTTAACATCAACCAAATTTAAATTAATTCATAAGTTTAAATTTAAATGATAAAAAAGGACCCAAAAATTATAAGAGTAATCATAATTATATGTGAATAAAAAGATATATTATAATGTTACTAAAAATATTACTATATAAAAATTAACTAAACTTAAAAAAATGTTTATATAAATAATAATTATAATTGGCATAATTACTATAAGATTTTAAAACTTATAATTATAAAACAAATTTGGCCACATTCCCAACGATATACAAATAAAAATTATTTTAAAATATTTAGTTGAACATAAACATGTAATTATTAAAATTAAAATATAATATCGCACGGTTCTGCTTTTTAGAAATTGTCTTTTAGATGGATGATGTGATTAGATTAGTAATTAATTAATTTAATTAAGATTTATTTTGAAATTTAATTAAAATTCAGACGAGTCAACGGCGGCTTTAATGATAGTCAACTCCGGAATAGTGCAAGGGGTGTCATGATTGAGTACCGTTACAATTAAGAGGTGGTTATTTTAAAAAAAAAGTTAGAGGGGTGGTTTGTCTCAAATTAGGCGGGTGGTTTTCGCTAAAAAACCCTTCAAACAAATGTACTAGAAGATCCAGTCCAGCTATAAGTATTTCTACTTTCTAGGATACCCTAAAACGAAAACAGGACTCACGCAGGGTTCGTGTCAGCTCCGGTTACATGTTTTGGTAACAGTTCCTAAAAAGGCGAGACTTTGCTTCATTTTCCATACAAACGCTTTTAAGATAAAGATAAACTGAAGGGCATTATGCAAAAAGTCGCTATGAATGCAATCAGGCAATCAGCCTTTCGATTCTCGTAACTTTTACACGTCACTTTCTACACATTTGAGGGTACAGTGAAAATATACACATTTTACTAATGACTTCTAGTCAACATGAGCTGTCGTCTTAAATTGTCTGGTCGAATTTTTCTACCAGTCTGTCAGTTTACTGTGGTTACACATCTGTTACTGTTAGCATTAGCAGCCCCGAACACAAGTCAGAAGCACGGAGTACTAATTCCATCATCTTCTCCGTCCGACCAATGAGCTACATTTTCATATCTAGTCAGCATGGAGCGAGTCAAACCTAGGAAGACAGCATACCGATAACATTGCAATGGTTACGATGAAGGTGCTAAATCCCATGAGACCGACTAAGCAATGGTGAGTTAGGACTAAGATCTATTGTAGGCTTTGCTTTAGCATGATCACGCAAGAGCTGTCGAGACACTCGATCAGCAAGCACAGACTGTCCATCATGATGCCTTTCACCATGAGCACACCTGCTAATATGCTGCTGCTTTCCAAAACCACCACTCTCAGGAGATCCTAGTTCTGAGAATGCACGAGATCCTTGTTGCTGCATTCCTCCAAATATGTTGTGATGTGCATCATGATACAGCATGCCATTATTACTATAAAAGCAATTGGGACTGGGGGCCTTGGTCATCCCACTGAATCCTTCTTGCAAGCATATTGTCTGTTTAAGGTGGTGAAATGGAATACCACCATTTCCACCTGTTAGAGGCGTAGATGAGCCAGAGGGTGTCCGTGGGCTTGAAATCGGGGATGGGGACATTCCTCCATTCATGTGGTGTGGTGACCTGGAATTTAGAAGAGGGCTTCCAATAGGAGAGACGGGGCAAGAGAGGTTCCTCGGATTATAACAATCACTGATGGCCAGAAATGAGGCATCAGATTTAATTTAAATGTATAAAATATCAACACTTTAAAGAAACAAGACTTATAGTAAAGAAAGCTGCCGAACCTCGAGTTTAGGCCAGTTCTTGACACTCTGGATGAATGAACAGCTAGAGAATCCGCATTCACTGGAATCGAATTTCTCGCATGCACTTGTCCCTAACATATTTTTGTTGAATAAATGAATATTAGGGGGTAAATCACAAGAATCATTGCTCAATTATGAATCAATTATAACAATATGAAAATATAAGCATGTAAAAGCCCCAAAGCACCATGCCTATAAAACCTAATATTCACTCAAGCATGAAATTCACTAGCTGAGCATTTGAATCAAATCAACTTAGGAAACTTTAAAGGCATCGGTAACTGTAGACTGTAGTACAACCAATCAAATTAGCCTGTGAGACATACCGGAGAGTTCAACCCATTATTTACTCCAGCGGACACATCTGCGAGTTCCGGGCCTGCATATAGTCTTTCTAATGGTGCGGCATTCTTTACAAAAGGGTGTTCCAAAAGCTGAGCAGCTGAAGGGCGATGCAGTGGATTCCGTTGCAAACACTGCCTAATGAAGTCTTTCCCTTCTTCGGATAGATGGTCCGGAATCGCTGGGAGTTCTTTGCTGTTCCCAATCTTAAACATGGCCGCGACCTTCACACAAATTAACATAACTAGCAGTAATGAGCAAGCATTTACAAAAGCAGGCACACTAGAAAATTCACTTTGAAACATCCTAAAAGCCACAAATACAGAAAATGTTATCGACTTTTTGTTGACACTGTAAAACTTAATGGAACCCAACACTAACCCCTTCAAACTGACTCCAAGGTGGTTTTGATGTAGCCATTTCTAGAACAGTGCATCCGAGACTCCATATGTCCACAGCAAGGTTGCACCCGCTGGAATTTTTAATGACCTAGAGATCCATTGAAATAGGAATAAGACAAGTAAAATGAGCTATGTGGATAATCTAAATGAAAACTTGGCCTAACCTCAGGTGCCATCCAGTAAGGACTTCCTTTAAATGACAATGGACATGATTGTCCAGAAATCTGCAACATGTATAAAAAGTTAGTCACGAGAACACAATCAACTCACCAACATGCTAAAACAGAACTGCAAACAGTTATCTTAGAGAACAATACAGAGTAAAACTGATTTCAGACACTAAAGAATACTCACATGCTTGGCCATTCCAAAATCTGCTAACTTCACTCGACCATTTGGATCGACTAATATATTTGCTCCTTTAATATCCCTGAAGGAATATATCCAATGAGACAACTTTCCGACAGAGATTAACTACACCAACTTATATTTGCATTCATAACTAACCTATGGACAGTATTTTTAGCATGCAGATAGGCAAGCCCCGACAGGATTTGTTGGGTGTAACTACGGATAGCAAGTTCACCCAGTTGCCCATACTCCTGAAGCAGCTTATGTATGGATCCTCCAGAGACAAACTCCAAGTAAATATAGAGTTTATCCGCTACCTGTAAAATCAACAATCGTAACCAATGAGCAACCATATAGTTCTTATAACAGGCTTCTTTATACCATACCATTTAATATGTATAGCACATGAGTTTTGATAGCGAAAATAAAAGAATCATGTTACTGCTACTCAATACAAAAACTAAGAATCATACAATCTGAAAGTCATCAAGGAAAATATCTAGAAACATCTGACTTACCGATTCGGAGCCATAATATCGTACAATGTTTGGATGTCTTAAGCGACTCAATAAAGAAATTTCCTGCGAAAGTAAATATGAAATCAGACAGAGTTTCATTTTCAGGATAAATACTAGAAATGAAAAAATCAGTAAACATTTCCTCGTGAAGTTAATATTGTAGTGTCATTCAATCTTTTGGAAATTGGAACTCATTGCGTTAACTGTTAAGTTATGAGTGATGCCTTGCTTCACTTTCATGAAAGATGCTAATGTGCATTAAGGTAAAATATGTCCTTAATACTTCTAAGGGTTAATCATAGTGTATCAGTGTTTCTAGAGTCTGTGCTGGTAAAAGGTTCACTATGCACTAGGGAGAGAATTTCACAAAATCATTTTGCAACCTTTGAAATAAGTTTAATCAGAATAAAACTTACTTGGCACAGCTGCTTTGCACATTCTTTTGACTTTGCATCATCAGAAAACAGTGTAACCTCCTTCATTGCACACATTTCACCACTTTCACTACAGAGAAGAAACGGCCAGATTATAGGTACAAGAATCTACAATGATAATATTTATCCACTGGAAACATGCGATTAAAAACAAAAATAAGAAGCATGTCATTATATAAATGAATAAAAACATTAACATTTTACCTATTAAAACCAACAAAAACATGCCCAAATGTGCCTCTCCCTAGCAGCTTCCCTTTTTTCCAACGCGAACCAGGACTTGTAGGGTTTTCTGCCCTCCCTGGACTTCGGGGTATGGATGGGGACGTTGCCGCGGAGTTTGAATGAGAACGTGGTGATGAATTCGAAATTGCAAGAGGGGGAAGTGGCAACCGATGACTCTGTTGCTTCCCATCTTCTAAACGGTTAGTCTGTGATTCAGAAATTGCAGCTCCAGATCTGGGATGAATTGGTGTAACAGAGCCACTGTGAATCTGGGAACTTGGGCCAGGGCTATTCATTCTGGGGCTTGGTATGGGTGAAAATTCAGGGCTACCTCTGCTGTGTTGCCAAAAGAACTGTGCAGCCATATCACCTCCCACAGAGTTATGTCCAGAACCCGGGCTAGAACACTGACCTGATCCAGTTTGTTGAAAATCAGCATACGGCTTCCCAGCCCAGAAAGTCGAATTCACAACTTGCTCATAACCAAATGCCCTTATTGGGCTTCTTGATGGACTAGACATTGAGCTATCAGGGGCACTGAAAAAAGCGCCTTTGAAAGGAATATGCAGATTTGGCACATGATTGCGTAGTGGTCTTCGCCTAGGTGATGAAGGAGCAACTTGATTACGCAAGGGATGAGTAACTGGCTTTTGCAACTCTCTTGAGCATAATTGGACGGAAGGAGATGACTGTTCATTGAGCGCATTTCTTCAATAAAATAAATGCAACCGAGTGAGAAAGGAAAATCAGTATGGGTAACAAAATGAGTGAAAAAGGACCTTTTATCATTATTTAATAACTAGTAGAAGCAAGACTCGTGAAAAAATATAAAAGATTAAACTGATATCCTGAGAAATATCACCTGGATAAACTGTTCGCAACCGTTGTAACCTTACTTTCCAAATCAATAGCATGACGGCTCCTGTTACCAGTGTCAGTTGGATCTTCACTATCGGAGGAACCAGCACTAGAAACAGAATCATCAACTCCTTCTGCATCTAAAGGTTTCAGCCGGCCTCCAATGCAAGCTGGTCTGGGTAAAGCAAACAATGATGATTTTGAGCTTTTCTCTGATTTTGGCTTTGGAGATATACTAATACCAGAGTCACTACGGCCAATGTTTGCAGGAACCTGGCCAGGAAGAGGGAGCGGTTGAGGCCTGTCTGCAAAACTCTGACACCTTCCGACTCTCTTGGTCGGTGACGGTGATGGTGATCTAGATTGTGCAACTGACTGACATACTTTTTCTGATACTATATCAGAAAGCCTCTGAGAATCCCCTGGTCTACCACTTAATCTACCATCAGACGGATTTCTGAATTTTCTGACATTTCGGTGCAGAGTATCAATAAACCTCTCTTTGTTTCCTTTATTCCTTGGTTCTTTTGATGATGATTTTGTCCACCATGGTGGCATATCTAGGGACGCTAATGCAAGTAACCCACACTTAAATAAATCTAACCAGGCCTAGCCTTAGTACTGCGCCACAGATTGCCGCTCCAAGTAATTAATTATTCAAAACGGCTACTTGCAGAATTTTTGGCCTAAATAAAAAGGTTATTGATCCCTTCCCCTCATTACCAAGAGTGACCTCGACAATGTTACTCGCCACAGCATCAGAGCATCAAACGGAAACTAGAGTTGAAATTATCAATAGAAAATCCTGCAAAAGGCAAAATTAATAGTTAATGATACACAGTTTATATGTCATATATACTATAAAATTACAAACATCAGAGTGAAAGAAATATCTAATTCGAGTTAAGTACGCAAACTTAGCGAGTTAGTTCAAACAAAATCTTAGCTTCCAAACACAGAAACTGGATAAATATATGGCACATAAATTCAGCTAACTGAAAGAGGAAACATCTAAGTTGCACGCATTTTGTTTACATATTATTCATACCTTTCAATATTCATACCAAAAATGTACCAGTAGATATTTTCCAAAATTGTGATTAACAAAATCAACTTCTATTTTAGGTTCAAATTTGTTGACTTACTCTTCAAAACCTTTAAAATTCAACAATCAGTCTCTCAGCAGGAAAGTGACACCCAGTCCTCTTTCAACTTGATAAAAAGCAGTTTAGGGTTACTAATTTGACACATAAGGAAAAGCAATTAACTGTAATCAGATCCATCACAAATTGTGCAGAAAATACACAACAATCAAAGCAAACGAATCATCAGCGTTTGAGAGCAATCAAAAGCGGTTGGATTCAGACTTACATTAAATGGCAACTCCCGAGCTGAAGGAATAATCGGATGGATCGGAAAGCAAGCAGCTCGACTCGAATAATGGAAACGCAGGAGAGAGAGAGAGTCAAGTGTCTTCCGAAATGCGACAAAGTGTGATGTTTCTCGTTTTTCCTTATTTTCTTTTATTAGTAAATTTGTTAGTTGTGTTTATTTTGTTTGATTTCTCATTTTTTGGAAAAAACAAAACAGGTGCAAAAACATGTTTTGAAATCATTTTGTTGAATTTTTTACTATAAAATCGATGTTTTAGTTATAAATGTATCAGATTAAAAGAACGAGTTTATGAATAGCCAACGGCTTAAATTACAATGAAAAATTATTATTGTAATATTAATATGTAAAATGAGGTTTTTTCACATGAGACAAAAAAAACTTTTTTTTGGAAAAATATGTTTGACTTGGTTGCTTGAGGTTCGAGTCCACAATGAATGATAATCATGTATTTGATTATGAGAAATGGAAAACATTAATAGTTACAAAATTTGTAATATAAAAAAATGTTAATAATTTCAATTATATAGCATTGACATGTACAACCGTCAATGAGCGAAGATGCGATTCATGCGAAGAAGGGCCACTAGGCCAGTACGTGGAGGCCCAAAAGGCTTGTCGGCCCATTAAGAATGTCGGCCCAATAAGAAGCCCATATATGTTCGACCGGAGCACAAAACCCTTCCTTCGCTGTAGTGTTGTTCCTCTGACGGAGTGCCTCTGTTCTGCCCTGTTTCGGATTGTGAAAAGAAAGCGCGAAGATGGCGAACAAGAGGCAGAGGGAAGCGAGGAAGAGATTCAAAGAAGCGAATCCAAACCTGTTTCCTACACCCGAACCGAAAGAACCGTCGAAGAAAAAGCTTAAGGTAAAGAAGGAGAAGAGTAAATTCAAGAAGCAGAAAGCAGACTCAAATCAACCTGGCGTTAAAAAATCGAGCTTGAAAGTACACCCTCTTAGGGTTCCTGGAATGAGGCCTGGAGAGAGTTGTCATAGATGCCAAGGTCAAGACCATATTGCCAGATTTTGCCCTCAAAAAGAGAACAAGGTGGCTGCGCTTGTGTTTTTAAAGTTCAGTTTTTTTCATACAATCAATCAGTTTTTTTAATTCTGAGGATGTTTTGTATTTGCAGATATGTTTGTCTTGCCGATCTTTTGGGCACAGTCTCAAGAACTGCCCTAAGAAGAGTGATGGTGGAGCAAAGCTGTGTTATAACTGTGGGGATACACAGCATAGACTTTCAGAATGCTCCCTTCCTCTACAAGAGGGTAATGACTTCATTACTCAGCTTTTTAATCGTATTAGTTTGTAAGCTGATGCATCCTTGTTTTGTATGTCCTTTTTCACTAGTATAGCTATGTCATATAGATGAGAGTTTGGTAAAAATAAATTAAATAAATGGTTTTGTTTGTATATCTTTTCAAGTTTGAGACTTAATTTCTTTCTAAATATCTCCTTTGTTATCTGAACGGCATGTTCACAACTGAGACTGTTGTTTTCTCTCCACAAATGCAATTTTGTTATAGTTATTCATTTTGAAACCTTAATCATCTAACCAGCAAATTCAAGATTGATATGCCATGATAGAATAACTATGTGTGTTGAAGAATATTCAGATGCTTTAAAACCAACAGGGAAAATGCATAGATACTTTTAAGTTCCAATGTGGCAGAAAAGTATATGCATCAAAGAATTTATTAAAATGATGATCCTACACAAGTGCAAAACTGCAAATTATTTAGTACAATTAACAAATGTGCTTTTGTAGTTGAATTCGTTGTGTCATGTTTTATGTGCCAACACCAAATAATATAACATAAATGCTTGAATGATTCTTCTGCTCCCTCACATTGTGATGTTGTTTAATAGGAGGAACAAAGTTTGCAAGTTGCTTTGTATGTAATGAACAAGGGCATTTGAGCAAGAATTGCCCCAAAAATACTCATGGTATTTATCCAAAGGTAAATGAACTGAATTTCCACTTTGAGTCTTCATTCTTTTGTTCCTCATAATTCTCAGCCACCACTTCGTGCTAAATTTCTTCCTGCATGTGTAATAAGGGTGGAAGCTGCAAGTTATGTGGCGGTGTGACGCATCTGGCAAAAGACTGTCCTAGTAAACAAGGAAATGGGTCCGATTCTTCTCGCCATGGGCAACGAACATGTAAGTTTGTCTTATGGCGCCTTTGCACTTGTCTGAAGCTGCTTGACTGCTATTTAAAATCTGGCACATCACATTTCAGTATTGATAGATTATAACTGTTTTTGCTTTTCTTTAGCTA